>MKYW01000016.1:974330-988701 GCA_015776835.1 Aphidius ervi | reverse complement strand
AAAAAAAAAAAAAAAATAGATTAATAATTAAAATAAAGAAAAAAAAAAACGCACTTGACTTATCGCTAGTGAAAAAAATCTCAGTCGTATATATCAACGATTTTGAGATTTCTTAAATTTAATTTTAGACAATACGAATATTCGAGAGATCAATATATATCTCATTGTTTTTTAATAATTATTTACATTCACATACAATCATACAACTAAATATTATTTTTTTTATTTCGTTTTTTATTATTTTTTTCAGTTTTTTTTTCGACAATTTTATAACTGCCCATTTATTTATAACATTATTGACGATTTATTTAACTCATTAATTATTATTACATTTATACCCAAAAACTTAAATTAAATCATTTTTTTTTATTTTTAATTTTTTTCAAATTTTTTTTTTATCTTTATTTCGTTTATCGTCATTTTTTTTTTTCATTTTTTCTTTTTCTTTTTCTCACAAATGAGGCAATTTTATTTACGTTATATATATGATTTTTTTTTTAGATGAAATGTTAAAGGAAATAATAATGAAAATTTAATGATAATAAATGAAAAGTGATACAGTTTTTTTTTATTAATTCTTAATTTTTATTACGTTTAATAAAAATAATATTTTAATTAATTTTTTTACAGCAACGTAAAATACACGATATTTTTATAAGCAGAGTGTTTCGCAATTTATTTTTTTTCATTACTGATAAAACCGTAAAAAAGATAAAAGAAAAAATTATATAAACTCGAAAAGTTTAATTTTTTTTTAAATAAAATCAACACGAGATATTAAAATTAGATTTTCATTAATAATTTTATGTAATTTTATTATCTCGTGGTTTTTCTAAAAAAAAAAAATATAATAATTTTTCAAAATAGCCAAACAATGTTACGGTTTTATCAATTCTTCATAATTTTATTTTTGTTATCAGTGACATTAACAATTAATTAAACCATCAGTTAATTAGTGTTAATATTATTATTACACAAATTCGAAATCCTTGTCAATTAATATAATTGTAAATACAATAAAAAATAATTATTATTAAACGATTAGCTGAATAATTTTACCGAAATTTTCATATACAATAATGTATACATATTTTTATTTCATTAAACAACATGTGGACAGTAAAAAAAAGTGTGCAGTTAATACCAATTTGTCTAGATATATAAAAAAAAAAAAAAAGCAAAGATTCACTTCAGTAGAACATTAATCGTGTTAGAAATTTCTCTAGAAATTTTTTCCTAAATGTTTTTTTCTTTTCTCTATTATTAAGTAAATTTTTCGAATTAAAAAAAAAAGAAATTATAATTACAGACATTTAATTTACAGCTACAGCAAAAGAAAAAAAAATATTTTGTTAATTTTTTTTTGTCGTTTTTATCGGTTTTTTTTTTTCTGTGTTGTCCCTGTTAATATTATTTAATTAAATTTTTAAATATTTATATGAGCGATATTATAGATTTAACCAGTCAGTTCTCACTTCATTGTGTCTCGCTATGATTTAATTTTAATAATGTGTTATTGTATTTAATATTAAGTTTTCTAGTAATATTTAAATTGCTAAAAAACTTACCCATAAACTGTAGTTGTTGGATGTTATTAATGATTGATCAGGCCCTAGATTTGATGAGTTATTGATGATAATTTTAATTTTAAATGTGGGCAGTGAATTTAAATATTATTTAGCAAAATATTTACGATAAGATGCACATTGTTGATGATGACGTTAATTTATTCAAGTACACACTTCTTGGACAACTGCTGATCCAGCTGTTGGTGTATCCTACAAGATAAAATAAATGAAAAAAAAAAAAAAAAAGTATCAATAATTAAATCTTATATATTATATTGTTTAATATAAATGGGGGCAATTAAAAAAATATATAATTTATTGACAGAATAAGACTCAATTAATTTACCTCTTAAAACTGTTAAAAAATTAATTTTTATTATCATAAATAATAGCAGTCATTGGTAATTTATTAGTTAACAATAATACTTACATCTTTTGATGTTGGCAAATTTTGCTTGTATTCATCTAGACTGAATCCTGAATTACTGTCTTCTCCAGCAAATGGTACATCAACAATTGGAGCTTCCTCAGCCTAAATAAAGCAAGATAAAATTATTAAATTGATAAACAAAAAAAAAAAAAATGAATGAATGATATAATTAATGAAGCATACTTGTGCTATTGCTGGCTCATTATCTGGACTTTGTTTTGGACGTTTTTTATTAGTATCAGCAGATTGATCAGAGTGTCTCTTTCTATTATTTAATATATTTTTAGGTGAATTACCATTACCACCACCACCACCGCCACCAATACTACCACCATTACGATGTCCAATGCTAGATAATTTTCTTTCTTTTTTTAATAATTTTGGTGATAAAAATTGATTTAAATCCTTTCGTTTAACATGTTTAGCTTCAATCCACATGCCTTCTTTAAGCATTGATATTTGTTCAGCATGTCGTTCAATTGTTTCAACAAATGATTTAATATCATATGTTAAATCAATGTTTAAATTTTCACTTTTAGCAAATTGTAAACCAATAAACCACATTGAACATAAACGTCCTGGTTCTGGGCTCATTGGTTGAAAACCTTCTGGATTAACATGGGCAAGATTAATGTGTTGATTTCTTTCTAATGTTACAATTAAATGACGTATTCTTGATTCAACAAGACCAGTCCATTCAAGTTGATCTTCAGACGTTGAACTACTTGCCATTAATACAATATAATGTTTATATTTATAAAAAAAATTTGGTGGTTCAAATAATTTATCCCATGTTGCTTTACCCATTATTATTTCTTCAGTTATTGATAAACCATTTTCAAATTCTTCTTGCATTATTGTTCTTGTTGATACTGATACATTAAATGTTGAATTTTGTTGTGGATATGCTGGTGTTATTATTGGCATTAAATGATAACGATCAGATATATTAACACGTGGATCCCATACAGGAAAACCTAATGCAACATTATCTGGTTGTTTTAATAAAACTGGCTGTGGCCATTTCCATTGTGAAAATACAAGAAAAAATTTTTCAATTAATGTTGCTGCAACTGCATTTGGATATAATTGACATGTTCGTGCAACTAACATTGCCCATGATACACCACCAAGATAACCAAGACTATTACTATATATACCATGTTTTTTAGCCCATAATTTAATAGCTCTTAATGCTAATCTAAAATTTTCAATATTTGGTACAAGTCGTAAAATTTCATCAGTAACACGACAACCATTTAAACTTCTAACACATTTTTGATCTAAATTTTTTAATAATATATCATCTTTTAAATCCATTGAATCTGGTATTTCTTTAAGTGCTAATTTTGCAAATAACATATCAATTTCAATACCATCAAAATCCATTTTTATAACTGGTACAAATGCCTCTTCAACTGCCTACATAGATTTTTAATATAAAATATAACATAATTAATATATTGTTATTATCATTATTTATTTTTAATAAATATCAAGTTATTAAAACTTACCCTCAAGTCTGTAACCTCTGGTTGTTTTTTAAGTAACTCAAAAAATGATGTAAAATAATCTGATCTTAATATATGACGTGGTACAACACATAGTGCATCAATATCAGCACCTTTATGATGTACACCTAACCTGTATGATCCAAATGTGTATATTTTACCACCAACATTATCAGCAACATTTGGTGGCATATTTCTTGCAATACTTGTGTCTTTAATCCATTGTTTAACAAGAGCATTTAATTTACTAATAAAAAAACAAGCAAAATTAATCAATTATTCATTTAATTTTTCTTAAAAAAACAAAGCAAAAAGCTCAAGGCAAAGTATATATATTATCTTGAAAGCTTTAATGTGTATTTATTGATGAATAAATGGTACTTTTTGTTACCTTAATATTTCCATTCGATGATTTAATTCTTCTTCAGTTTCAAAGACATTATATGGTTCCAGTGATTCACGTAATTCACCTGTTCTAATAAGATCACTTGGCTTGGGTTCAGCAACACTTATAGCTGATGTCATACCAAGTGTACGTAAATTTTGTGATGATGCTGATGTTGTTGATGACAACGGTGCTGTTACTGAATTTTGTGTTGTTGATACAGCATTTGTACCTGATGATGAATTTGATTTTTCCTGTGATGACCACATGTTGCTCTTTATAATATATCCCAAAAAAAAATTATAAAATTAACCTGTAATAATTTTTATAAATTAGAAAATTATATTGTTTAATGTTAATGGCAATTTTTTAGATTGTATAAATCAATCAACTCACCTGGGTAATATGGACAAATTAACTTTGTCAAAAACTCATGGACATTGTGGATGATGATGAAATTAGTATTAATTCATGGAAAAAATGATGATAAAGCAGGTTGTTAAACGCGTGGTACTAATTTATAATGAATCCACACTAATTCTGGTGAATATATGAAGTGTTAAAAAAAAAACTTGAAGACAACAAACAAAATGAAACTGTTGGGTTATGTTTTAAATTACAATGTAATAATTTATTTTCTTTCTTTTTTTTTTTAACAATTTTATGGTTTTTATATTAACAATTCACAAATTATACACGTCTCTTTGTCTTGCCAAAGATAATATGGAACACAGAAAAAAAAAATGCAATTTTTTGGCCCTGAGAGTAGTTGGTGTGTTGAAGTTATTTTATTTTATTTTTTTTCAAGACTCAGTATTTTTGTTAAGACAAAAAGAACAAAAAAATGCTTCTTGAATGCGGCACTTTATAAACATTTAACACTAATTAATTAATTAATTTTATTATTATTATTAAACTTATGATTTTTTTAAATAATATTTTTTATAAATAAAAAGTTTGTGAATTAATTTAAGTTTGCTTAATTATTTTTAATAATAAATTCACGTGAAAAATATAAATAATAAATACGAGAAATGCGATGATGTACTTCACATCGTCACCAATCACCAACCTTGCACACTCACACTGCTGCACTTTTTTAACAAAAAGAAAGATAAAAAAAAAGAAAATTTTTTTTTTCAACAAGCGTCAAATTGTTGTTATTATTTTATGAAAATTTGCCTTAATAAACATGGCGTTGTTGGAGGTTCTATTTTATTTTTGTAGATGGCGAGCGTGGTGTTTTCTGAGATGACATTTATTTAAAATTATTATTTATATAATTAAAATAATAATGATTGATAATAATTTTATCAATTTATTAATGTTAATATTTATTTAAACTGATAAAATATGTTATTTTTTAATTTTGATAATTTTAATTAATTTTATTCCGGCAAATTCATGAAGTTTCGAGAAAAACAAAAAAACAAATTCTCGATTTTTCTAGATAATTATAAATATTTTAATTTATAAAAATTTATTTTATATTTTTTTATTTTAAATAAAAATGATTATAGTAATTTTTAACTATGATTAATTTGTTTGTTTATTAAAAATTGATTCAAGTTTATTTTTTCATCATGAATGAGTGGGGTAAAGCAAAAGCATCCCACTCTACACACCTCTAGAATTTTCGCGAGCTGTTTACGCGTATAAAATTGTTAATTAAAAATAAAATAAAACTTGATGATATTTAAAAAAAAAAATTATTGTATTAAATTCTACATATTTCAAAGATTAATAATTGATATGATAATATTTTTTTGATACTGTATTTATATTTTTTTTAAGAGTTCGAAAATTCTCGAAAATTCAGTGTTTACAATATTGTTCGCGATTATTCGCGATTGCGACTGGTCGATGTAGTTGTGTGTGTCAGGCGAGTATAAATACACGTGGTAATTCAAGGCAAGGCATCAGTCGAATCAAAGCAAGCAAAGCGTTCACAACTATAAAAAAAAAAAAAACAAACAAACCGGTGTTTATTCACCTCATAAACAACAACAACAAATAAAAAAAGTGTTTAATTGAGTTAAATTATCAAAAAAAGTGTTAAATTAATTAAACAAATTAAATCAAAATCTACGTTATAAAAAGTTTGATAAATCTTCAATACATTTTGTTAAAAAAAAAAGTTGATTAATAAACAAACCAAGATGTCTTTAGTACCAATGTTATTCTCCAACTGGTGGGAAGATTTGGATCATCCTCATCATGTTTTTGACCAAGATTTTGGTGTTGGATTGAGCCATGATCAATTGTTGACACCACAATTGCTCCAGGCTTATATGTCACCAGCTGAACGACGTCTTCTTGCCCGTCCATTTGTTAATTATGCTCGTCCATGGGCTGAACTTCTTCGCAATGCTGAGTCAGCAACATCAACAGTCAAACCAGACAAGGACAAGTTCCAAGTTATTCTTGATGTTCAACAATTTAAGGTAACTAAATTTATCTTAATTAATTTTCTTTTTTTAATATAGCATTTGTTTAAATTAAATATTTATTATTTTTGTTAATTGTACATTGATAACTAATATTTATTATTTAATTATTTTTTTATAGCCTGAAGAGATTGATGTCAAGGTCAAAGATAAATTCGTCACTGTTGAGGCTAAACATGAAGAAAAACAAGATGAACATGGTTGGATATCACGTCAATTCCAACGTAAATATTTGATTCCAGAACAGTGTGATCTTGCCAAGGTTAATTCATCATTGTCATCAGATGGTGTACTTACAATAACTGTACCAAGAAAACCAGAAAAAGCTATTGAAAATGAGAGGAGCATCAAGATTGAACACACTGGTAAACCAGCCATTCGTGAAGATGATAAAAAAGCCATCAAACAACAAAAAGAACAATCAAATGGTCCCAAAAAATAAGTTGTTTAATTGTTTAAAAAAAAAAAACATAATACAACTTTAATATTTCTTATTTACTTCTTTGTATTTATATATTACTATTTACGTACCATGTACTTGTACTGATAAATCAACAAATTTTGTTAAAGAAAAAGTTGATTAATTATTATTAAATTTTATTGTAACATTGTACTGCTACATTATTATTTCTCAAAGAATATTTGTAATGTAAATTTAAGTTACAATAAATAAAATTCGTTTAATATAATAATTAAATTGTTTATTCATTTATGTAGTTAATTTTTTTTATATTAGTTTTAAATTAGAATTTATACTCTATAAAAATTTTAATTATTAATTAAACATATCTTATTGTTTAAAATATTAATTATTATTTTTTATTTTAATTTTGATTAAAAATATTAATTTAAAAATTCCCGCTCATCCACCATCATGATTTTTAGTTAATAAATTTTCCAGAAGATGGTTTTTACAAAACAAAGTTCCCGCAATTATGGCATCCATGTTTTTTTTTATTTTGCTTTGTTGACCACATGTTCAGGTGGTTCTGTTGATTAACAAAAAAAAAACAATGTGATAATATAAACAATTGTAACATTCCATTATCTATTTTTCGAGAAAAATTAAAATTCAATTATTATTACTCAAATTGTTGTTGAATAATTAGATAGATTGTCAAATTGAAATAAAAATAATGAAACAAGTTAAAACTATTGACATACTTAACCCTGATTGTCTTGGTAAAATATTTTTACATCTTCGACCAGATGAAAAAAATAAAATAAACAAAGGTAATTAATTAATTTATATTTTTAATTAACAAACACAAATATTAGTTGATAAATAATCATTAAATTTAATCATTAAATTTACAGTGTGTAAAAAATGGAGTTTTGCCAATAAATTTGCCTGGAATAAAATCAAAACATTGAACTCATGTGATAAAAAATTATTCCAGTATTTTGTCAGCAATGAAATTAGCCAATTTGATGTCAATGAGATGTTAAGAAGATGTGGTGAATCTTTGGAAGTATTGACACTGACAAATAATTGTGATTCAACTATCATGACAGCTGTCAGTAAACATTGTATTAATCTAAAAAAATTGGTACTCATTCTAAAAGATTATCATCCTGATAATTTTAAAACTGCTTTCTCAAAAATGACAAAGCTAGAATCAATTGACATTAAAAAGCTAGATGACACATGGTTCAAAAATATTGCATCACATGATAATGTCTTCCAGAGTGTTACCAGCAATATCAAAGAAATTTCTCTCAATGCTAATTATGATAAATGGCTATTTTTCACTGATAATTTTACCTCAGTAAGTATATCAATTAAAATAGGAATTAATTAACAATTACTAAAAATAAATTTGTTAATTTTTGTAGACACTTGGAAGATTTGATGAGCTTGTATCAATTAAGCTTGAAAAATGTCATCTAGACAACAACATGATGAATATTTTATTACAAAAAAAGTCAATAAAACAATTGAGTTTAATTTCGTGTAAATTTGATCCTGAAAAATTTTACACCATGAATTTAATTAACTTGGAATATTTAAATTTGTCATTTTCAATTAACATCAATGACATACTCATCACAAGTGCTTCAAGAAATTGTGAAAAACTGAATTACTTGAATTTAAGCAGCTGCATGTCATTGTCAAAAAATGCATTGTTAAATATTCGAAATTTTAAAAATATTGAAGAGTTATATATTAATAATTTGGATAATATTGATGACAATGTTTTGTATGATTTTCGTTGTTTAAAAATACTAGAATGTGAGGGTTGTAAAGATATTACAGATGTTGGAATAATGAGAGTTGTATTACAAAATTATAAAAAACTTGAAAGATTAAGTCTAGGTAAAAGTGGAATTACTGATGAGACAATAAGTTGTGTTAATGATGTTACAAAAAGACGTGATCCAAAATTTAATTTATATATAACTGCAAGTGAGGATGTTGTTAATACTTATTATAAAATTAATGACACTTCAGAATATTTAATTATTAAAAAATTAATTGATTATTAATACTAACAGTTTTTTTTTTTCATAAATACTTTTTGTAAAATTTGTTATAAAAACATGAACAATTGATGACTTGAAAGAAAATATTTTTATATATATTTTTTTAATAATTATCATGATTGTTACTTTGCTAGATAAATTAATAAATTAATAAATAAAAAGTCTTTCAATAAGTTCATTAAACATGTCAATAATTTTTGTAATTAAATTAATATTTAAAATGAAAAAAAAAAAACAGAGCAAGATCTTCTTTTTTATTTTTAAATAAATAGAAAAAAAAATAGTTTATTTTGTTGAAAATATTTATTTTATTCATTTAAACAATTTGAAAATTAAATTATTATTGTTGTCATATTTTTATTTATATTTTTTTATTGTGGAATGCTCGAGATTTGTCTGTTATATTCGAGAAATTTCGATCGGTTTCTCTGGAACGTTGGAGAAGTTTCTTTAACACGCAAGCGCCAACGTCTCTCTCAGTCTCTCTTATAAATACAAGGGTCACAAAAGACCGGCTATCAGTCTGCCTCAAAACAACAACAAGCAATCAACGTGTTAATATATTTTGTTAAAAAAAATAAATAAATAAAATAAACAACACTGTGAATAAATAAACAATTTAATTGTCAAGTTACTGTGTAATTTAAGAAGAAAGAATAATGGCTTTACTCATACCAGATCCAAGTATCTTATCTCACTTTGATCTTGATGATGATGATGATTTTCTACGTGATATATTTTCAAGGAGAAAAATTCGCAGTCGTCTTGATGCCATTGCTCCATTACGTAAGCGTCCTTATTCACGAGCATTGTCACACTCTCGTTTGTGGCCAGAACTTTTATTAACACCTGATGTATCAACACCAACTGTTAGACTTGACAAAAACAAATTTCAAGTCAATCTTGATGTTCATCAATTCAAGGTAATATTTGTTATTATTTATTAATTAATTTCCAAAAATAAAAATACATTTTAATTAATTTTTTTGATATTAATTTTGATTTTAATTATAATTTTTTAGCCAGAAGAGATTGAAGTCAAGGTCGTTGATAAATTCATAACTGTTGATGCTCATCATGAAGAACAACAAGATGAACATGGTTGGATATCACGTAAATTTCAACGTAAATATTTAATTCCTGATGATTGTGATCCAGCTTTGATTAAATCAGCATTGTCATCTGATGGTGTACTAACTCTGACTGCACCAAAAAAAGCTGAATTAACTGTTGAAAATGAGAGAACAATTCCAATTGAAATAACTGGTAAACCAGCTATTCGTGAGACTGAAAAATCAACAGATGCAAGCTCCAGTGAGACTTCAGTTGAAACATCAACAGGCAACAAAAAATCATCATCTGTTAAAGTTGTTCGTGATGAACAAGTTGGTCCTAAAGATGTCAAACGTAGAAAGAAGGATGTTGAAGCTTAAATCATCAACTTGATTTATCATTTATTTTTTTTCTTTAAATATTTATTTAATCATCATTATAATTATTATTATTTCATATAAAAAAAATCATTGAATGATTTGTTTTTTTTTTGTTTTTTGCTATTTATCTAAACTCGAGTGTTAATTTTATCTCTTTTGTATTTTTTCTATTAAAAACATTATTGTACCTCCATTAATCACATGAAAAAAAAAAAAAAGAATAATACGGTTGTGATGTAAATAAATTACAGCTAAATAAATTACTCAGGTCAATAATTAAAATTAAATTAAATCTTGGTTCTTGATTTTTTTATTTATCCTTTTGTGTTTTTAAAATGGAATGATTCTTCTTTTTTTTTTTTTTTGATCTTATGCAGAGAGAAGACTCCTTCTCTCCTCTCAGTCTTCTCTCTGTCTTATGATACTCTCATTTGTTTTACAAATTTAATTTAAATGGATCTGTTACAATGTTATCCTGAATCTATAGAATCAAGTTGTATTCCTGGAATTAAAAAAATAATGATAATAACAATAGCACAACAGAGCCATGCTGTCTACAACATCATCAAGTTAGTTTGTAGCATTATTGTTCATTGTCGACTGGTATCAGCTGGTGTTTTTTTTTATTATTAATTTGCAAATATCGTATCAATAACTTCAACATTTTGTGTTTTTAATTACATATACTAGCCAATAATTTAAATAATTATTTAACTAACTGTCTCAAATTATCATCAATTAATATTAATAAAACCTAAATTAATATTTAAAAAAAAAAACAATTGAATTAAAATTCTTAACCTTGAAATAAAGTGGTCAATTTGTCAAACAATTAAAAATAATGGCATTCAAAAGACTGTATAAAAGTGAAAGTTTTACAATAGAAAATAATGCTAAAAGATTATGCTGTCGTAGTGATAGTTTTAATAGTTTTTCTCAAGATGTTTTACAATCAATAATATCATCATCACCATCATCAAGTCAATCACAAAATGATAACAACAACAAATCTTTAATTGATAAAGTCAATTTAGATTGCCTTGGAAAAATATTTGAATATCTTAATTTTAAAGATAGACTAATGATGGAAAAAAGTAATTATAAATTATTAATAAATAATTATAATCAACAATTATTTAATTAATATTATTTATTTATATTTTTAGTTTGTATTAAATGGAGAGATGCAAGTGATTATTCATGGAACATGAAAAATCTTGATTGTACATATCCAAATATTTGTGGTAAATATGGACAGGATCCAGTTGATCAACAAGATATTGAAAAAATATTAACACGTAGTGGTAGCTATTTAAAAAAATTAAAAATTGATTCAAAAATTTGTCAAAGTTCTGTGATGATAATTGTTGGTGATTATTGTCAAAATTTAATAAATCTACAAATTGAATTATTATATTATGACAAAGATGATTTTAATAATGTCTTTGAACAATTAGATAAACTTGAAAAAATTAAAATAATATTACTTGATAATAAACAATGTACACAAAATAGTTATTATCGTTATGACTTATCAATATTACAAAGTTTACCATCAACAATTAAAAAAATTATTTGGCAATCAAATTCATTTATAAGTTGGTTTTATTTTGATAAAAAATTTACACAAGTAAGTTTTATTATTATTTATATTTTTGTATTTTTAAAATGAGATATATATTAATGATTATTATTTTTTTTAATTACAGAAATTTGATAATTTTAATGCACTTTGTTGTTTGTCATTAGAAATGTGTCATTTGGATAAAAAAATTATGAAAATTTTATTAAAAAAACAGACAATAACTTGTCTTATATTAAAATATTGTAAATTAGAAAAAGAAATATCTTGTAAATTTACTTTAATTAATCTTGAATATTTAGATTTATCTTATTCAAGAAGTTATTATTTAGATTTGACGGTTGATGATTTGATATATAATGTTACAATTAATTCAAAAAAATTAAAATATCTGAATATTGAAAAATGCCAATTGAAATCTAAATATGCATTGTATTATCTTGGTAAATTGACAAATTTAGAAACATTAATATTGAATGATTTGCCAGATGTTAATAATGATGTTATAAAAGATTTTAAAAATTTACAAGTACTTAATTGTAAAAATTGTAAGGGAGTTACAGACACTGGTATCATTATGGTTCTTCAACATTGTGACTACTTGAAAAATTTACAGCTTAAAGGAACTAAAATTACAGTTGAATCTCTTATATTTGCTTCGTCAATTGTTGATGATCGATCAACAAAAATCAGCATGACAATAAACGTCGATGAAGAACTAAAGAGCCTTTTTTTCTTCGATGATAAAGTTACAGTTTCTCCATATTTTAATATAACTTGTGAATAATTAACTTGTATTTTAACTCAATCAACATTAATTTTTTTATTCATATTTTTTTTCTTTCTTTCTCATAAAATGTATAAAAATGTATAAACAAAAAAAAAATAGTTTTATAATTCTTACAACAAAAAAACCAGGCAACAAAAAAAATAATAAATTAAACTGATTTTTAAATGAAGTAGAAAATCGAGTTTAATTTGTTTGATAAAAAAAAATTACAATTTAACTTTTTAACTTTTCATGTAAAAGAATGCAATAGAAATTTTTTAAAAATAACTAAATGATAAAAAAAAATAGAAAATAAGTGATTTATAAAATAAATGAATATTATAAAAAATATTGCCGATTCAAGTATTAATAAAAATTTTAATTAATATTAACTCTGCTATTTTATTTTTTATTTATAATAAATTCTAGCAGTTTATTATTATTATTATTATCGAGATAAGCTGCATACCTCTTTGCGTTTTTATATTCCCATTACGAACACATGAAAATGTTGCTCTTGTTTCAATGACTGGTCACTGTATCATCATCATGGTGCTGATAGCTGGTGGTGAGTACACCATTCGAAACGATTCGAAATTTCGAAATACATAAATGTATCAGAAGCACAAGAAGGTAATTAAAAGTACTCAACTACAAATGATTATATAAATTGATAACTAAACCTTTAATTAAATTTTATTTGTTTTATTTATTTAATAAATTTATCAACACACAATAAAACATAAAAAAATAAAATTTATTTTGATAATAAATTAATCAATTAATGTACTTTTATTTATATTGTAAATTTAGCTACTTTTTAGAATCAACCAGAAATAAATTAGCCTGATACGTATTGCCTTGAGATCTCAGTTAAAAAAATTTCAAATAATATTTTTTAATCATCAATTTTTAATGGTAAAATAAATATTATAATTAATATAATAATAAAAAATGTATTTCTAAAATTGATTTATAAAAATTTAATGAAAATTATAAATCAACAGTAAATATGTAGTACACCAAAAAGAGGTGGTTGATAACCAATTACCATTTGATATTCATTGTAAACTTTTTTAAAAGTATATATGATAATCAGGGCCAAAGAGTTCCCTTGAATTTGTGTACCGTATCAATTTGCGGTTAGAATTTGAACTAAAAAAATCGAAAAAATGTATCGTTATATCGAGGTTAGAGTCAGACAGTCGACAACGGGGATACTCGATATATTGATTTAGAGTCGACTATGCTGTTTGGTGTTTTAACACAGCCTTACTGAAATAAATTATTGGATTTTTTTTTAAACTTTTATTTTATTTTTTACAATAAAATTAAGCACTTAATTAAGTACTGAATAAAGTGTTTAAAAAAGTGTTTAAAATGAAGTGTTAAAAAAAATGTTAAAAATTAACACGTTAATTAACACATTTAATCAGTAAAAATAGTGTTAAAAAAAATGTTAAAAATTAACACTTTTTTTAACATATTTTTTAACACATTATTCAGTACTGTAAAAATAGTGTTAAAAATAGTGTTAAAAAAAATGTTAAGAATTGGGGCATGAAAATATTACCTAAATAAAGAATAGACTAATTAAAAGTTAAAAAAAAAATATCAACCCTTAACATAGCGTTTTAGGGGGGGCTAGGGGGGATGGAAACTTTAATTATTTTTTTTACTAACTTTGAAATAAAAATTGGGGCATGAAAATATTATGTAAATTAAAACTCAACTAATAAAAAGCTAAAAAAAAAATATCAAC
>MKYW01000016.1:918686-969216 GCA_015776835.1 Aphidius ervi | reverse complement strand
ATTCAGTACTTAATTAAGTGCTTAATTTTATTGTAAAAAATAAAATAAAAGTTTAAAAAAAAATCCAATAATTTATTTCAGTAAGGCTGTGTTAAAACACCAAACAGCATAGTCGACTCTAAATCAATATATCGAGTATCCCCGTTGTCGACTGTCTGACTCTAACCTCGATATAACGATACATTTTTTCGATTTTTTTAGTTCAAATTCTAACCGCAAATTGATACGGTACACAAATTCAAGGGAACTCTTTGGCCCTGATGATAATCCATTTGCCATAATCTTCATCAACAATTGGATCAATTTGGAATGAACATGTGTTATTATCAATGTCAATCGCCAAATATCTCATAGCTTCAATATCAATTTTATTTTGATCTTCAGAAAAATTTTTTGGTATTGATATTGGTCTCATTAAGTTGGGAGGAATCACGTGGCACTCATCAATAATTGTAAAATTAACGTTTAAATTTGGGAGATATACTTCCAATGTTTCTGATGTTCCTCCATAGACTTCAACTTCAAATGCAGTTGGAAATTCATCTTCTAAAAAATTTAAAAATTAATTATTTAATTATTTAATTTAATTTAATATTTTACTCACGATATTGACAATAAATAAATTTAATTATTAAAAAAATAAAATATTCTAGTATAAAAATATGTGTTAACATGTTGTCGTTTGTGTTTTAACTATTTTTTAATGAATATTATATTTTATTTTGAGCTTTGTTCTATTTTAATCATTTTTTTTTTTTAATTATTATTTTTTCTATCTAACTTTTTGTGTGTTTTTATCAAAGTGGGCGTTGATAATTTAAATTTCGTTTCCAAATTGTTTTTTATTTTTCGTATTTTAATATCCTCATTTTATAAATAAATATAATCTTTATTTTTTATTTTTTTCTTAGCTAATCGTTTATTGAAAGATAAAATTTAACAACAACCTTGAAAACCTGAATTTTATCATTGAAATTCTTCAAATTAAATATCATCAGTAAAAATAATATTAAACAATGAAAAAAATTTATAAAAAACAATGATTATTATTAAAATTAGCTACTATTTTATTTATACAATTTAATAATTTTAATTATCATTTTTTTTCCAATTTATTATTTTCTAATAAAGCACAACCATATTCTGGTGCTTGCATGAGTTTTAAATAAATAAATTGTTTTTTTTTTTTTTGTTTTAAATAATAATTTATTATTAATAAATAATTTGATGTTTATGTTATACTTTGATCCCTGAGAATTTCGATTAAATAATCCACCTGGATCCTTGATGAATCCTTCTACGTTTCCACTGTCTAGACCAACTTGTGCAAATCTTTACCACGTGCATTAAAGTGTCCTGTAATAAACAAAACAATTATGAATAATATTATTACAAAACAATTTTTTTTTTCGATAATAAACTTAAATCTTTATCATCCTTTATGGACTATTTTAATTGTCCAATTGCTATTTTAAAAATTGTAATAATTATTTATAATTATTGTTGAATTAATTATAAAAATTAATTTAATCAATTTAATAATAAAACAATATACTTTGATAATGTAATTGTTGTTTTTTTTTTAAATATCTACTTCAATAATTTTCTGTTATCATTCAGGACAGCCTTGGTATCTTCTTATCAGTTATTTCAAATCATTGATAATTCTCGATAACATCTCTATCAATTTCTTTTTATTTTCTGTACACAGATTACTTCATGTGAAATTGTAATATGTAACAAATTTAAAATAAATTTCTTTCTACAATTAATATATAATTAACAACAAAATATATATAAAATTTTAGACTTTATTATCTATGTTTAAACCCTTTAATTATTTAGTTGGAATAAAAAATATATTTTATATTTTTTTTATATTAATATTAATTAAAAAAATAAAAATACATGCTGTTAATTTTTATAACTAATTGCTAAATAATTCAATTAATATTTATTATGCAATTGCAAGTATAATAATTTTTTATTTTTAAATCAAGATATAATCTTAATTTTTACATCAAAAAAATTTTCTTTTTTTTACAATTTATTTTACAAATAATAATAAAAAATTTAAATTTCTCGAATAATATTTTTAAAAACAACAATAAGCTAATCTGATTTATTTAAAAAAAAATAAATAAATAAAACATATTTTTATAATGATAATGATAAGAGAAATATATGATAAAAAACATTTCTAAGTACATACAAAGAAATCAACTTTATTTACTATTCCCACAATTGTTTATCATTATCATCTATTTCATGTCGTTTTATTTATTAATTTTCTAATAAAAAAAAACCCTAATTTCCTATTAATATTGTCATTTAAATTCCCCATTCATTAAATTATTAAAATTAAAATAACAAACATAACAAAGCTATCACGTGTTTTTTATTTTTTTAATAATGATGATAATATTTAGGAAAACGTTACCCTGGCCGTTTTTTCTAATTCACCTTTACTCAATTTTCCTTTCCAATTCGACCTACAAACACAAACACACACAAGCACAACACATACACATTACACAAATGCATTTTTTATATGATCAGTACTTTCAGTGTCTAAGTCTAACACGACATGGCTACCTCATGTTTATCAAAGACAAATGATGTAGCTAATTATTTATAAAAAATTCATAAAAATTTTCACATTCTGCTGCAGTGACAGTGACTGTGAATATACTTGATCGTCTTCATTTAATAATAATTAATTTATTGATTAATTAATTAGCTTTTTTAAACGACAAATATATTTTACTCAATTTTTTTTTTTTCCACCATACGTCATGTTGCGTCAGGTACTTCTCGTGATACAGTAAAAAAATTTAATTATTATTTCTTATAAAAATAAAAAGTAAAAGTGAACAATTGTAAAAAAAAAAAATTAATTTTCTTATTTTGTTGATTAGTTTTATCCTATTTTCTAAATGATTTTTATACTATTGTGTAATTTTTTTTTTGCTAATATAAAACCAGTTATATTTTCATAACAAAATAAAAAANAAAATAAAAAAAAAAAAAAAAAAGAGTTAAACATCTATACAGTTGACAAAAATATATACGTAATAAAAAAATAAAAATAAAAAATAATGATGGCAGGAGATGGTCAACGTGTTAATGTACAACGTGATATATTTCGTGTTGGTTCACGAAAAAGTGAGGTAAATTAATTTATTAATTTTCAAATTATTCATACGTAAATAATAATTTAATAATTTTTTTTTATTCACGTCATGCTTACTCAGCATTTATTTATTTATTATTATTATTATTTGTCGTTTTATTTAAATTGACAATTTATTTAAATTTTTTTAGCTTGCACAAATACAAACAAACTATGTTATTGAGTGCCTAAAAAAATTGTATCCAGATAAAAAATTTGAAAAAGGTAAAAACAATTTAATAGATTAGTTGTCAATTTATATTTGTAATAAATTGTTTATATTTTTTTAATAGTTTTGATGAGTACAAAAGGTGATAAAGTATTGAATATATCATTGCCAAAAATTGGTGAAAAAGCATTATTTACACAAGAACTTGAATTGGCATTAGAAAATGGACGTATTGATTTTGTTGTACATTCATTAAAAGATTTACCAACATCATTACCAGATGGTTTGGCACTTGGTGCAATAATGAAACGTGAAGATCCACGTGATGCTGTTGTTATGTCTAAGGTTAATTCAACAAAAACATTAAAAACATTACCAAAAGGTAGTATAATTGGTACAAGTTCATTACGTCGTTCAGCTCAGTTATCTAAAAATTTACCTCATCTTGAAGTTAAAAGTATACGTGGTAATTTAAATACAAGATTAAAAAAACTTGATGAATCAGATAAAATTGATAATACAAAAATTGTTAAAAATGATGAATATAATTATTCTGCAATAATATTGGCTGTTGCTGGACTAAATAGAATGCAATGGAGTGATAGAATTAGTGAAATATTAGATTCAGATGATGCACTTTATGCTGTTGGACAAGGTGCACTTGGTATTGAATGTCGTGAAAATGATTTTGATATACTTAAAATTCTTGAGCCTCTTAATGATGTTGAAAGTACATTAAGATGTATTTGTGAACGTTCATTTTTAAAAAAACTTGGTGGTGGTTGTTCAGCACCAGTTGGTGTTTCAACAACATTAGAAAATAAAAAATTAACTATAACTGGTGCTGTTTGGTCATTGAATGGTGATACAATGATCAAGGACACAATGGATTGTAAACTTTATTTACGTGATGATGATGGTGAACCACCACAGTAAGTTTTTCATTTAAATATTGTTTAAATTAATATTATATACTTGCTTATGTTCTCTTTTTGATAAATATTATTGTATTTTTTCTTGTAGAAAATGTCCATATCGAGAACCAAGATTATACTGTAGTGTTGTGCCAGGAAAAGTTAGTGGAATGAGTCTTCTTGTTGCTGAAAATCTTGGTGAAGATTTAGCTCAAAGTTTAATTGAAAAAAATGCACTGGAAATTATGTCAAAAGCTAGAGAAACAATTCTCAGTACAATATAAAAAAATAATAGATAATTAATAATTAACTAGATAATTAATAAACAAACAATAAATAAAAAAAAAAAATAAGCAGAAATAAAAATTTAAAAAGACAAAAATAAACCCACTGCCTGCTATTTTTCATAAATTATATATAAATTATATATATCAAAAATTATAATAATTAAAAAAAAAAAACTATACAAATTTAATTATTAAAATTTATCAACTTTTTGTAAATAATTTTACTATTTTTTTTTTCTGTTTTTATTTAAAATGTTTATTCAGAAAATGTTGCTGCAATTTTTTTTTTTTTTTCGCTAGAAAATCAATGTTATCAAATGTTTGTAAATTATTGTTGTAAATGATTAATTATTTTATCATATTTTGAGAATTTTAAATGAGCAAAAAAAAAGTAACGGTGAAGTAGATACTGTATGTTTAGAAAATATATATATATATTGTAAAAAGAAGACAGCAGATTTTAATTGATGAATCTGTGAGTCATTGGGATATTGGTAAATAAAATAAAAATGTTATTTGGGTTATTTTAAATGTTTTTGTTGATAAAAATATTTGTCTTTCAATAGACACAACACACGTACACATACATACATTTTGAAAGAAAAAATATTAGACTTAAGGATTTCGATTTTAATCTACAAAAACATTGTCAACAATTTTTTTTTTTTTAAAAGTTTTTTTTATCAATAGTTTCTTATCTCGTTTTCATTCATATACTTATGCTTCAAACACTCATGTATTTAGAAATAACCAACTGGATTTTTAATTTGTTTAAAAATCTTTTTTTTTTTTACGATTATTTATTTTACTCGACGTCTTCTTCAGTCATTGCAGCACGTGATGCAAATTTCTGCAATATTTAATAAGAGATATAATAAGTGTTTTTTTGGTTGTTGTTGTTTTTTTTTTTTTTTTTTTTTGCAATATATTGTTTAATCAGTTAATTTAAAACTTATTCTATTTGTAATTACATTTCCAACTGAGGGTAATCTCTGTACCAAGAGATGGAAAACTTGTGGTGGAAGTGTCTTTTGTAAAACACTGAGAAGTTCTCGTGGCTGACCACAAACAGCAACAGCATTTGCCAAATGTTCAATGCCACCATCTAAATCACCAACTGCAAGGAGTTCCTCACCAAGTTGAACCTTGAAAATTAATAAAAATAATATTAATATTTCTCAACAAAGTAAAATAACATTGCTATCAATTTTAAAGTAAAAAATAAATTTAATATATTCTCTATCAACAGACATGAAAATTAATAATTTTAAACTGTTTTTAAAGCCATAAACATGGATAAAAATAATTGCTTGGAAATTTATTTAATAATATTAATTGGAAAATAAATAAATTACCTCTTGAAGGAAGAATTTTTGTACAAGTTCTGGATCAGTCAAATCAGGAATTTCAGATCCACATTTAGATGCTTGTTTTTTATTTTTCCTGCCTGAAAATAAAATAAATTAAACATTAAAAAAGTAATTACATAAAACCTCATGCAAAGTGAATTTAGCCTGGTGAATTTATCAGTCGGAGATAAAAAAAAAAAAAATAAAAAAAATGGTGGTGATGAAATGTATTCCTAACCTTCCAACAAAAAAAATAAAAAAAAAAAAGTAAATGATATTGAGGAAAAATATCATTGATATAAATTAAATAATATTGATGGCTGATTGATAATAAATATTAAATGACAAAATATCAATCAACTTGATTATTTTGATGAAAATAAAAAAGTAATAAAATTGACTTACGTTCACGTAGTTTCTTTTTGAAGTCTGGATCATTACGACGTTGTTTGTCAAAATAAATGCAATAACCAACAACTGCACTGGCAATGCCAACAGCAATACCCATTGCTGTTTTAGATATCATTTTTAATGATGTTTATATTAATTACTTTGTTTTATAAAAATTTATAGATCAATAAAATTTATTTTAACCTCTGATCATTGCATTCCAAAAAACTACAAAACGCATGCGACGAATCGACGATTCTCACGCAGTCTTTTTCACTGTGGTTGATATTTGAACTTGAAAATTAACAGGAAGATTTTTCGTTTTTATTTATAATAATAAGAAACTAAAAGACCCTAGCTTTGTATTTATAGAATTCAAACTTGAACTGAATCGACTTGAACTTTATGAACACTTTATGAATCGAAATAATTATTATTTTAATGTAGACACACAGCTTTGTAGAATTCATCGAAAAATATTTTTAAATTAAAATATTTATTAGAGTACTAGAAATATCGAGGAAAATTTAAATAAATTCAAATGAATTTTATAATCAGGTAAAAAAAAAAATAGATAAATTATAATTTTATTTTTTATTTAAATTAAACAATAAATATAAAATCGAATTCATATTATAAAATTTCAATTAAGTTTTCAATTTTTATATATTTTATTTTATTATTTTAAAAATTTTTATTACAGCTTTTNTAATAGCCTATTAATTATAAATCAATTTTTAAAATGTATTTATTTATTATAGTTTAAAAATACTTTTGTTCGTTGCACTTATAAAAATAAACAAAGATTAAGATTTAAGGATAATCCAACGTACACCGTGGCAGCCCATCAAGATATACTGTTTTTTGACCATTTTCGAAAATTACAAAGTCAATTTTCTGTCTGACAATACTGTAAAATAAAAATAATATTATTATTGATGTATATTTTATATATAAACAATTCATTGGAAATATAGATAAACACTTGAAACTCAAAATAGTTGAGTATTTTTAACTTAAAAAAAATATTAATTTAAAGTAATTTTGATAACTAAAAGATTCTATCAAGAAATTATTAATGAATATTCAACTTACATTTTACGACCATCTTGTGTTTTGAATACTACTGAACCAATATCAAATATTACAAGTGTTCCTCCAGGTATCATATCTTTTACAAATACTTTTTTAGTAGCAATTATATTTTGTAAATTTCCATTTACTTTTTTGTCACATTCAATTTTCACATTATGTTTCAAATGATAACTGTAAAATATAAATAGCATTATTAATGATGTATATTTATTATTTACTATTCAATTATGGAGATATGAATAAATAATTAAAACTGCGATAATAAGTAAACCTGATAATCAAAAGAAAGGTTTAAAATTATTGTTTAATATTCAACTTACACTTCATCACTTTCGTCTGCTTGTATTTTTACTGTATCTTCATACGAGAAAATAAAATTCCCAATTATTGGAAATGCGTATTTAGATTCTGAAGGCCACCTGTGAAATAAAAATAATATTATTAATAATGTATATTTTTTATCAATAGTCTGTGAATGATTAATAATCAATATGTTAATTAATAATTAATAATTAATTAATAATTAATTATGAATATATCAAATGAATAATTATAATAATGAAAAAAAAATCTTTCAAAATTATTGATTGATAATCAACTTACTCATATTCACCTTCCGGGGTTTCAAATGTTACTTTATGACCTGGAGCAAAGGCATTAAATCCATTAATTTTCATTCGTCTTATTTCAGATGGTTTTTTTTTCTCAGCAGCTATTTCATCTTGTAAAGTTGTAGATGTTTTTTTGACTTCAAGGCTCAATGTGTGATGAAAAGTAAATCTGTAAATTTGTAATTCAAAGTTTATTAAAAAAATTGATAAATAATCAACACTATGTAATTTTTTTTTCACTTAATAAAACATTAATATTAATAATTAAATAATTATTAATTATAATAAAAAATTGGTTCACAAAATTATTGATTAATTATTTGAAACTTACGTTGTATCACCATCTTCTGTTGTTAATGTTAATTTACCATTATCAAGTAATCCAGTAAATCTATCAAATTTCACTGGTATTGGTTCTCCTCTTGGAAATGGTTTTTGTATGTTTGCATCCAATTCTTCGCCAATGATTAAATTACGTGTGTTATCGTTTTCAAGACTGTAAAATAATAATAAATAATGATGTATTATAGAAATGAATGATCAACTTTTGTAAAATAAATTAATATTGTTGACTTGATAAAATATCAAATTAAATGCTTATAATGATCAAAAATTGTTCAACTCACGACAAATAGTCTTTTTCTGTAAATAGTTCTATTTTACTATCACCAAATAAAACACTAGATGTAATAGTTTTTGGTGGAATTATAGAATACTGTAGAGTTTCGTCCCTAGCTGCAGTCCTTATGTCAGCAAATTCCTGATATTCATCATTTGTTTTTATTATATATGCACAGTAAATACCAATTGTTAATGGTATTGAACAGATCTTAATCGTTTTCCAATATCCAGCTGATTTTTTTTGAGCTATATAAAAATAATAAATAATAAAAATTAAAATAAATTAATTTAATAAATATATATTGTTGAATACATAAAAGATATAACACTTCAATAATTATTTAAAATTAAATAGTATAAAAAATAATTAATATTAATAAAAATAAAATTTTGTCAATATAGTAAAAGTTGAAAAGTAAATCTAATTACACGTGGTATGTTTCAAGTTCTATTGCATCATTCGACATCGCTCGATTTTATTTCAAAACTTCCGTCTATACTTTTATAAATGTTTCAAAGTTTTCATTTATAATTACAAGAATAACATGATTTACCTGGTTTGATTGGATTTTTGGTAATATGACTACATCTATTTCTCACGTGGCACATGGATTGTAGATATTTTGTTGTGTTTTGTTTTGTAATATATTTTGTTGTCCCAACAAGTCGCAATCCAATAATTTTTGCAATTATTCCACTCATTGTTATTATTTATTTTTCTCTCTCAAACAACAAAAATATTAATTAATATTAATTTTGTTATTAACAACAGATTAAACTGCTAGAAAACGTGGGAGCAGAATGTCAGTTGTCACATGGAAAATTAGAAAACCAAGAAGATCAGAGAGAGAAAACGAGAGTGAAAACACGTGCGACGATTATCGCGCATTCTATACCACCGTGGTTGATATTTGAACTTGGAAATCAAAACAGGAAAACTTTATTGATTATAGGAAACTGGAAAATCTTCTTTTTATTTTCATAGAATTTTTTGATAATTTAAAATTGGACAATTGAATTATTCATTAATTAAAATAATTAAAAAAAAAAAATTTGTCATTATACAGCTTTGTAGAATTAATTGAAAAATAGTTTTATACTAAAATTTTGAATTAGAATATTTAATAGAGTACTAGAAATATATTTGGGAAAATTTAAATAAATTCAAATGAATTTTATAAACAGGTAAAAAAAAAAAAAAAATAGATAAATTATCATTTTGTTTCTAATTTAAATTAAACAGTAAATATCAAATCAAATTCAAGTTATGAAATTCCAATCAAATTTTTAATTTTTATATATTTTATTTTATTTTATTTATTAATTTTTTTCTATAGCTTGATAAATTGTTTTTTTTGATAATAACTTTTTGCTTTGCAATGATACATATTTCGAAAAAAATCAATAATTATTAATTATAAATCAATTTTTAAAACTTATTTATTTATTATAGTTTAAAAATACTTTTATGTTCGCTGCACTAATAAAAATAAACAAAGATTAAGATTTAAATATAATCCAAAGTTAAGATCGGCTTTTCATCAATAGATATTCCTTGACCCTCATTGAAAATTATTATTCTACATGTCTGTCTGACAATACTGTAAAATGAAAATAATTTTATTATTAATGCATATTTTATATAAACAATTTATTGGAAATATAAATAAATACTTGAAACTCAAAATAGCTAAGTATTTTTAACATAAAAAAATATTTAACTTACAATTTTTCACCATCTTGTGTTTTGAATACTACTAAACCACTATCAAATTTTATACATGTTGCTTCATCTACCTTCTCTTCTGCAGATAGTTTTTTAGTAACAATTATATTTTGTGAATTTTCATCCAATTTTCTGTCATATTCAAAATTTACATTTTGTTTGAAATAAAAACTGTAAAATATAAATAGCATTATTAATTATGTATGTGAATTATTATCTACTATTCAATGGAAATATGAATAAATAATTAAAACTGATAATAGGTAAACCTGATAATCAATGGAAAGATTAAAAATTATTGTTTAATATTCAACTTACACTTCATCACTATCGTCTGCTTGTATTTTTACTATACTATGGAATGAAAAACCAAAATTTTCAGTTGTTGGAAAAATGTCTGAATAAACAGGATTAGAAAGATCGACAGTAGTGTCCGGCCACCTTTAAAATAAAAATAATATATTATTAATAATGTATATTTTTTATCAATAGTTTGTGAATGATTAATAATCAATATGTTAATTGATTATGAAAATATCAAATGAATAATTTTAATAATGAAAAAAAGTCTTTTAAAATTATTGATTAATAATCAACTTACTTATATTCACCTTTCGATGTTTTTAATGATAATTCATTATCTGGAACTAAGACATTAAATTTACCAATTTTCGTTTGTTGTATTTTAGGTGGTTTTTTTCCCTTAGCAGCTATTCTATAATAAAATTGCTTATCTGGAATCAACATATAAAAGTTACTAATTTTCGTTAGTTGTATTTGAGATGGTTCTTTTTCCATAGCAGCTATTTCATCTTGTAAAGTTGTAGATGTTTTTTTGACTTCAAGGCTCAATGTGTGATGAAAATTAAACCTGTAAATTTTATATTAAAAGTTTATTGTAAAAATTAATAAATAATCAACACTAGGTGATTTTTTTTCACTTAATAAAACATGAATATTAATAATTAAGCAATTATCAATTATAATGAAAAATTGGTTCACGAAATTATTGATTATAATATTCAACTTACGTTTTATTACCATCTTCCAATGTTAGTTTACCATTATCAAGTAATCCATTAATTTCACCAATTTTTATTGGTATTGGTTCTCCTCTTGGAAATGGTTCTTGTATGTTTGCATCCAATTCTTCGCTTAATATTAAATTACGTGTGTTATTATCGTTCTCGAGACTGTAACATAATAATAAATAATGATTTATTATAGAAATAAATGATCAACTTTCGTAAAATGAATTAATATCATCAACTTAATAAAACATTAATTAAATAAATTTATTAATCAAAAATTGTTCAACTCACAGTACATCGCCTTCTCTTGTAGTTATTACCATTTTTCCGTCATCAAATAACACACTAGATGTAATAGTTTTTGATGGAGTTATAGAATACTTTAAAGTTTCGTACTCAGCTGCAATCAACATGTCAATACGTTCCCAAAGTTTACGATTTGTTTTAATTTTATATGCATAGTAAATAGCAATATTCATACCAATAATTGTTAATGGCACTGAACAGTCCTTGATAGTTTTCCAATATCCAGCTGATTCTTTTTGAGCTATATAAAAATAATAAATAATAAAAATTAAAATAAATTAATTTAATAAATACATTGTTGATTATAAAATATATAATACTTGAATAATTATTTAAAAATTAAATAGTATAAAAAATAATGGATTTTCATGAAAATATAATTTTGTCAATAGTAAAAGTTGGAAAGTCAATCGAAATACATGTGGTATGTTTCAAGTTCTATTGCATCTATCGACATAGCTCGATTTTATTGTAAAAATTTTATCTATACTTTCAAAATTATATACATTATATAAATATGTTTCAAAGTTTTTATTTATAATTACAAGAATAACATGATTTACCTGATGTAATTAAATTTTTGGTAAAATAACTACAACCATTTCTCACGTGGCACATGGATTGTAGTAGAAATTTTGTTGTGTTTGGTGTTGCAATATAATATGTTGTTTTAACAAGTCGCAATCCTATTTTCACAATTTCACTCATTGTTACTATTTATTTTTCTTTTTAAAACAACAAAAATATTTATTAATATTAATTGTGTTATCAACAACAGATTAAACTGCTAGACAACGTGGGAGCAGAATGTCAGTTGCGTCAGTTGTCACATGGACCTTGAAAAACCAAGAAGATTAAAGAGAGAAAACTAGAATGAAAACACGTGCGACGATTATCACGCATCCTTTTCCATTGTGGTGGATATCTGAACTTGAAAATGAAAAACGGAACATTTTTCTTTTTTATGGATTATAGGAAACTGAAACACCTTTGTTTTTTTTTCTAGAATTATTTCATAATTCAAATTCGAACAATCAAATTATTTATGAATCGAAATAATTTCAAAATTAATGTAGACACAGCTTTGTATAGAATTTATCGAAAAATATTTTTTTTACTAAAATTTTAAATTAGAATATTTATTAGAGTACTAAAAATATCTAGGAAAATTAAAATAAATTCAAAAGAATTTTATAAGCAGAAAAAAAAAAAAAAAAATGGATAAATTACAATTTTGCTTTTCAATTAAAATTACTAGTGTCTCAACACTTGGATGATAGGAAGCCTTTTTTTTTTTTCTGTTATCATATACATATAATACTTACTTTTACCTTGAAATTTTTTTATTGCCTTCATCATTTTTAACTATTTATTTTTAAAGAATACTAGGGCATACCCGCGCTTCGCGCGGTTTTTTCAGTGAGTTTTTTTTAACAAAAAATTATAGTCAAAATATATAGGCCTCATACGTATTGCTCTGGATTTTCTGAGCCTCATACGTATAGCGTCAGGTTTTTCCAGCTCCATACGTATTGCTTTAAATTTTTTAAGCCTCATACGTACTGCTTTAATTTTTTTTTTCAGCCCCATACGTAATGCGTTAATTTTTTCTAGCCCCATACGTATTGCTTTAATTTTTTTCGTAAAGACCCCATATGTATTGATTTAATTCTTTTAAGCCTCATACGTATTGCTTTAAATTTTTTTTTACCCCATACGTATTGCTTTACTTTTTTACCACCCCATACGTATTGCTTTGTATTTTCTAAGCCTCATACGTATTGCTTTACTTTTTTACCACCCCATACGTATTGCTTCGGATTTTCTAAGCCTCATACGTATTGCTTTAAATTTTTTTTTACCCCATACGTATTGCTTTGAGTTTTCTAAGCCTCATACGTATTGCTATAATTTTTTTTGACCCCATACGTATTGCTTTACTTTTTTACCACCCCATACGTATTCCTTCGGATTTTCTAAGCCTCATACGTATTGCTTTAATTTTATGTCGTTTTTTTATTTTTTAATAAAGCAATACGTATGAGGCTATTTGAAAATGAATAGTTAAATTTTACTTGTATTGCAGGGCATCGTCAACTCATTGGAGTGTTTATTTACTTGAAAAACAATTAAATTAATCATTTTGTTTTAATATGTCTGAACTATTTTTATGTTGTTTTTTAATAAAATTTAAAAATGGTAGCCACGAAAAGGTTTTTTCCACTACAGTCATGACAAAACCGAAATCGATAAAATCATGAAATCCACGGTTTTACTTTTTTTTGTTACCCTTCACGACCATTTTTACTATCTACAAAACTCAATCTAAAAAAAAATATATATATAATATTATCCTATCACGTTAAAAAAATGTAAAAAACTAATTCTTAAAAATTTCCAATTAAGAAAATAGAAAATAACAAATTAAAAAAAAAAAACAAAATAAAAAAATCACTCTATATATTCCAGCTAATTTCACAATAAACAAAAAAAATAATAAAATAAAAACCTTTCAGTGTGAAGTTAGCTGAAATGAAGTGATTTTTTTAAATAGGATAAAAGGCACTCGTGATATTTTATTTTTTTTGACATAAATATTATATTATATAGACAACAAGTGTACCATTTGATTATCAACGAATGACTGAAATTATTTTTGTTTAAATCTGCAAAAGCACTTTGATGTTTCTCACGTGCAAGCTCCACAAATATGTAATTTATTTTTCATCCTCTTTTTTATATATAGGTATTTACTTTTTTATTTTCCTATATTTTATATGAGATGATTGGAGATTAGAGTATGCTATTCTAGTGTCACTCGAGGAGTGAATTACATTGTGTATAATGATTAAATAATTTGATGGAAAACTTGAGCCTAAAAACACTTGAAAAATTGACGACTTATTAAGCATATATTTTTATTTGAAATATATATTGAAAATATATAGAGAAGCTACAAATAAAATGAGAAAAAAAAGTCTCCTTTGATTTTTTAGATCATTGTCAATTTATTTCCTCATTTATTTATTTTCTTTTAAGGAATATTTATCTTAAAAGATTTTTACTTAATTATTATCCAGAAATAATTTTTTATTATTGATTTTTTTTTTAAATATAGAAAATTATTTATTGAATTTTAGTAATTGTAAATTGGTTGAATCGAAATATTTCGATTGTCTCAAATTTTAAATAATTTATAATTTCATATTTCAATTAATATTATCTCATGAAAAAAAAACTATTTAAAGTATTTTTTTATTTTAATTTAACACAATTGATATTATTATTAATTATCAATCACAAATTTTTCATATATATTTTAATAATTATTTAATTTATCTCTCTTTCTTTTTCTTGTTATTATTTTTTTTTTTTATAATTTTAAATTATAAATATATATATTTATTGATAAATGTTGTTATTAGATTGTATTTTTCTTTTTTAGGAATTATAGGAAACTGAAAAACCTTTGTTTTTTTATATAGAATTATTTGATAATTCAAATTTGAACAATTGAATTATTCTTGAATCGAAATAATTTTAAAATTACTTTAATGTAGACACAGCTTTGTATAGAATTTCTCAAAAAAATTTTTTTTACTAAAATTTTAAATCAGAATATTTATTAGAGTACTAGAAATATCTAGGAAAATTCAAAAAAATTCAAATGAATTTTATAAGCAGAAAAAAAAAAAAAAAATGGATAAATTATAGTTTTGGTCTTCAAATAAATTATAATCAATAAATATCAAATCAGATTCAAGTTATAAAATTTCAATTGAGTTTTTAATTTTTATATATTTCATTTTATTATTTCAAAATTTTTTTCTACAGCTTGATAAATTGTTTTTTTTAATAATAACTTTTTGCTTTGCAATGATACATATTTTAATAGAATCAATGATTATTGATTGTGAATCAATTTTCAAAACTTATTTATTTATTATAATTTAATAAATTAATTCAAAATACTTTTATGTTCTTTGCACTAATAAAAATAAACAAAGATTAAGATTTAAACATAATCCAAAGTTAAGTACGGCTTCCCATCAAGAAATATTTTTTGACCATCTTTGTAAAGTATTATTAAACATCTCTGTCTGACCATACTGTAAAATGAAGATAATATTATTATTAATACATATTTTATATAAACAATTTATTAGAAATATAAATAAATACTTGACACTCAAAATAGCTAAGTATTTTCAATATAAAAAAATATTCAACTTACATTTTTTCACCATCTTGTGTTTTGAATACTACTGTACCACTATCAAAATTTATACATGTTTCGTCAGATAACATATCTTCTGCAGATAGATTTTTAGTATCAATTATATTTTGTAAATTTTCGTCCAATTTTCTGTCATATTCGAAATTCACATTTTGTTTGAAATAAAAACTGTAAAATATAAATAGCATTATTAATTATGTATATTTATTGTCTACTATTCCATGGAGATATAAATAAATAATTAAAACTGATAATAGGTAAAGCTGATAATCAATAGAAAGATTTAAAATTATTGTTCAATTTCAACTTACACTTCATCACTATCGTCTGGTTGTATTTTTATTATACTATCGAATGAAAAACTAAAATTTTCAGTTGTTGGAAAAATGTCTGAATAAACAGGATTAGAACGATCGACGGTAGTGTCCGGCCACCTTTAAAATAAAAATAATATTATTGATAATGTATTTTTTTATCAATAGTTTGTCAATGATTAATAATCAATATGTTAATTGATTATGAATATATCAAATGAATAATTTTAATAATAAAAAAAAATCTTTCAAAATTATTGATTATAATAATCAACTTACTTATATTGACCTTTCGATGTTTTCAATGATAATTCATTATCTGGAATTGAGATATTAAATTTACTAATTTTTGTTTGTTGTATTTTAGATGGTTCGGTTTCTTTAGCAGCTATTCTATTATAAAATTGCTTATCTCGAATCAAGATATCAGATTTACAAATTTTCGTTTGTTGTATTTTAGATAGTTCTTTTTCCTCAGCAGCTATTTCATCTTGTGAAGTTGTAGACGTTTTTTTGACTTCAATGCTCAATGTGTGATGAAAAGTAAGTCTGTAAATTTTTCATTAAAAGTTTATTAAAAAAATTAATAAATAATCAACACCAGGTGATTTTTTTTCACTTAATAAAACATTAACATTAATAATTAAATAATTATTAATTATAATAAAAAATTGGTTTACAAAATTATTGATTAATATTAAACTTACGTTGTATCACTATCTTCTGTTTTTAATGTTAATTTACCATTATCAAGTAAACCATTAAATCTATCAAATTGTACTGGTATTGGTTCTCCTCTTGGAAAAGGTTCTTCTATGTTTTCATCCAGCTCTTTGCTCAATATTAAATTACGTGTGTTATCGTTTATGAGACTGTTTAATAATAATAAATAATGATGTATATTAATGAATGATCAATTTTTGTAAATTAGGTTAATATTATCAACTTAATAAAATATTATTTGAATAAATTTATTAATCAAAAATTGTTCAACTCACAGACAATTGCCTTCTTTTTTAAATATATTTATTTCACTATCATTGAATAAAACACTAGATGTAATAGTTTTCGATGGAATTATAGAATACTTTAAATTTTCCTTCCTAGCTGCAATCAACATGAAAATACGTTGTCGAAATTCAGGATTTGTTCTAATTTTATATGCACAGTAAATAATAGCACTATTTATAACAATAAATGTTGAAGGCACTGGATAGATCTTGATAATTTTCCAACATCCAGCTGATAGTTTTTGAGCTATATAAAAATAATAAATAATAAAAATTAAAATAAATTAATTTAATAAATACATTGTTATAAATAAAAAATATAAAATATTTGATGAATTATAATTATTTAAAATTAAATAGTATAAAAAATAATTAATATTAATAAAAATAAAATTTTGTCAAATAGTAAAAGTTGGAAAGTCAATTGAAATACAAGTGGTATATTTCAAGTTCTATTGTATCATTCGACATAGCTCGATTTTATTTCAAAACTTTGTCTATACTTTTAAAATTATAGGTATGTATTATATATATATATATGTTTTAAAAATTGTCATTTATAATTACAAGAATAAGATGATTTACCTGATGCAATTAAATTTTCAATAATATGACTACAACCATTTTTCATGTGGCAAATGGATTGTAGTAGAAATTTTGTTGTGTTTTGTGTTGTAATATAATATGTTGTTTTAACAAGTCGCAATGGTATTTTCACAATTTCACTCATTGTTATAATTTATTTTTCTTTTTAAAACAACAATAATATTTATCAATATTAATTGTGTTATTGACAATAGAGATTAAACTGCTAGACAACGTGGGAGCAGAATGTCAGCTGTCATCACGTCATGCACATGGAAAACCTGGGAAAACCAAGGAGAGTGAACAGAGTAAGGGTCGGTTTTCACTCACAGCTTCATGACGCACGGCACGGAGCGTCTTGACGCAAAGCAGCCAACTTCTTGACGCAAAGCACCCAACTTCTTGACGCAAAGTGTCCAGCTTCTTGACGCATAGCATGAAACTTCATGACGCGCTGCTTTTTTTAGCCGCCATTGTTGTTTACATTCTGTCAAATTTAGAACATGTGACCTTTTTGACAGAATGTAAACAACAATGGCGGCCAAAAAAAGCAGCGCGTCACAGCGCGTCATGAAGTTTCATGCTATGCGTCAAGAAGCTGGGTGCTTTGCGTCAAGAAGCTGGACACTTTGCGTCAAGACGCTCGGTGCCGTGCGTCATGAAGCTGTGAGTGAAAACCGACCCTAAACGAGACTGAAAACACGTGCGACGATTATCGCGCATTCTATTCTATCGTTGTTGATATTTGAACTCGAAAATTAAAATAGGAAAACTTTATTGATTATAGGAATCAAAAAAAAACCTTCATTTTTTTTTAATAGAACCATTTAATAATCGAAATAATTTTTGAAAAAAATTTGTCATGATACAGCTTTGTAGAATTTATCGAAAAATTTTTTTTTTACGAAAATTTTAAATTAGAATATTTATTAGAGTACTAGAAATATTTAGGGAATTTTAAATAAATTCAAATGAATTTTATAAACAGGTAAAAAAAAAATATAGATAATTATAATTTTGTTTTTTATTTAAATTAAACAATGAATATAAAATTCAATTCAAGTTTTTCAATTAAGTTTTTAATTTTTATATATTCTATTTTATTATTTCAAACATTCTTATTATAGCTTGATAAATTGTTTTTTTTAATAATAACTTTTTGCTTTGGAATAATACATATTTTAATAAAACCAATAATTATTAATTTAAAAATGTATTTATTTATTATAGTTTGAAAATACTTTTGTTGGTTGCACTAATAAAAATAAACAAAGATCAAGATTTAAACATAATATAACTTCAAATATGGCATTGCATGAACATATGTTTTTTGCCCAACTTCGAAAACTGTCCAGTCAAATTTCTTGCTGACGATACTGTAAAACGAAAATAATATTATTAATGTATATTTTATATAAACAATTTTATTAAACAGTATTTTTAACTTAAAAAAAAAATATTGATTGACTAAAAGATTCTATCAAGAAATTATTAATGAATATTTAACTTACATTTTACGACCATTTTGTGTTTTGAATACTACTGTACCACAATCAACTGTTACATTTGTTCCTTCGGTTACCATATATTTTGGAGATACTTCTTTAGTGGCAATCATATTTTGTAAATTTTCATCGACTTTTTTGTCACATACAATCTTCACATTGTGTTTGAAATGATAACTGTAAAATATAAATAGCATTATTATTGATGTATATTTATTATCTACTATTCAATGGAGTATGAATAAATAATTAAAACTGATAATAAGTAAACCTGAGAATCGAGAGAAATGTTTAAAATTATTGTTTAATATTCAACTCACACTTCATCACTTTCGTCTGCTTGTATTTTCACTGTCTCTTCAACTGAGTAACTAAAATTATCAGTTGCAAGAAATGTGCCGCTCAATTCGAATGATGAAAATGTTGAACTCACGTCTTTAACAGGGTCAGAATGATCGACGGTAGTGGTCGGCAACCTGTAAAATAAAATTAATATTAATAATTTATATTTTTTATCAACTGCAGTTTGTGAATGATTAATAATCAATATGTTATCAATAAACAATTCTAATAATGAAAATAAATCTTTAAAGATTATTGATTAATAATCAACTTACGTTTTTTCATCTTGCCAGGTTTTTTCTGTTATTTTATAAGCTGGAATTAAGACATTAAATGTACCAATTCTCCTTTTTTTAAATAGTTTGTATTTCTTAGCAGCTATTTCATCTTGTAAAGTTGTAGACGTTTTTGTGACTTCAAGGATCAATGTGTTATAAAAAGTAAACCTGTAAATTTTTAATTAAAAGTTTATTAAAAAAATTACTAAATAATCAACACTAGGTGATTTTTTTTTCACTTAATAAAACATTAATATTAATAATTAAATAATTATTATTACTAATTTTAATTATAATAAAAATCTGGTTCACAAAATTATTGATTAATATTAAACTTACGTTGTATCACTATCTCCTGTTTTTAATGTTAATTTACCATTATCAAGTAATCCATTAACTCCACCAGTTTTTATTGGTACTGGTTCTCCTCTTGGAAATGGTTCTTGTATGTTTGCATCCAGCTCTTTGCTTAATATTAAATTACGTGAGTTACCGTTCTGAAGACTGTAATATAATAATAAATAATTATGTATTATAGAAATAAATATTCAACTTTCATAAAATAGATTAATATTATTGACTTGATAAAATATCAAATTAAATACTTTTAATAATCATAAAATTGTTCAACTCACGACAAATATTTTTCTTTAAATATTTCTATGAAACCATCATCAAATAATACACTAGATGTAATAATTTTTGATGGAGTTATAGAATACTTTAAAGTTTCATCCTTAGCTGCAATCAACATGAAAATACGTTCCTGAAAATTAGGATTTGTTCTAATTTTATATGCACAGTAAATAATGGGAATATTTATAACAATAAATGTTAATGGCACTGGATAGATCTTGATAATTTTCCAACATCCACCTGACAGTTTTTGAGCTGTATAAAAATAATAAATAATAAAAATTAAAATAAATTAATTTAATAAATACATTGTTGATCACATAAAAGATATAACACTTGAATAATTATTTAAAATTAAATAGTATAAAAAATAATTAATATTAATAAAAATAAAATTTTGTCAACAGTAAAAAGGTGAGTCAATCGAACAACACGTGGTATGTTTCATGTTCTATTGCATCATTCGACATAGCTCGATTTTATTTCAAAACTTTCGTCTATACTTTTAAAATTATAGGTATATATTATATATATATATGTTTTAAAAATTTTTATTTATAATTACAAGAATAAGATGATTTACCTGATGCAATTAAATTTTTAATAATATGACTACAAGCATTTTTCATGTGGCAAATGGATTGTAGTAGAAATTTTGTTGTGTTTTGTGTTGTAACATAATATGTTGTTTTAACAAGTTGCAATGGTATTTTCACAATTTCACTCATTGTTATTATTTATTTTTCTTTTTAAAACAACAAAAATATCTATTAATATTAATTTTGTTATTAACAACAGATTAAACTGATAGACAACGTGGGAGCAGAATGTCAGTTGTCACATGGAAAATTGGAAAACCAAGAAGATCAGAGAGAGAAAACGAGAGTGGAAACACGTGCGACGATTATCGCGCATTCTATTCCACCGTGGTTGATATTTGAACTTGGAAATCAAAACAGGAAAATGGATTATAGAGAACTGAAAAACCTTCGTTTCATTTTTATAAAATTTTTTGATAATTCAAACTTGGACAATTAAATTCATTAATCAAAATAATTAAAAAAAAAATTTGTCGTCATACAGCTTTGTAGAATTAAATGAAAAATATTTTTTTACTAAAATTAAATTAGAATATTCATCAGACTACTAGTAGAAATATCTATAGGAAAACTTAAATAAATTCAAATGAATTTTTTTAACAGGTGAAAAAAAAATTGACAAATTATATTTTTGTTCTTTTTTAAATTATTTTTAAAAAATTTTATTACTGCTTAATAAATTATTTTTTTTTTAATAATAACTTTTTGCTTTTCAATGATTTATATTTCAAAAAAGTCAATAATAATTTTCAATAGCTATTAATTATAAATTAATTTTCAAAACTTATTTATTTATTATGGTTTAAAAAAAAAAAATAGCTAAATTATAATTTTGTTTTTTATTTAAATTAAACAATGAAAAAAAATTCAAATTCAGGTTATAAAATTTCAATAAGGCTGTTAATTTTTATATATTTTATTTTATTATTTTAAAATTTTTTATTATTATAGCTTGATAAATTTTTTTTTTTTAATAATAACTTTTTGCTTTGTAATGAATCATATATTTAAAAAAATATATAATATTTAATTATAAATTAATTTCTAAAACTTATTCATTTTTCATAGTTTAAAAACCCTTTTATGTCAGTTGCACTAATAAAAATAAACAAAGAATTAGATTTAAACATAATCCAAAGTTAAGTACGGCTTCGCATAAAGATATATTTTTTCAACACCTTCGTAAAGTGTTATTTGACATCTTTGTCTGACAATACTGTAAAATGAAAATAATATTATTATTAATGTATATTTTATATAAACAATTTATTGAAAATATAAATAAATACTTGAAACTCAAAATAGCTAAGTATTTTTAACATAAAAAAATATTTAACTTACATTTTTTTACCATCTTGTGTTTTGAATACTACTGCACCACTATCAAATTCTACAAATGTTGTTTTAAATACCTCTTCTTCTACAGATAGTTCTTTAGCAATAATTCTATTTTGTGAATTTTCATCCAATTTTCTGTCATATTCAAAATTTACGTTTTGTTTGAAATAAAAACTGTAAAATATAAATAGCATTATTAATGATGTATATTTCTTATCAACTATTCAATGGATATATGAATAAATAATTAAAACTGATAATAGGTAAACCTGATAATCAATGGAAAGGTTTAAAATTATTGTTTAATATTCAACTTACACTTCATCACTATCGTCTGCTTGTATTTTTACTATACGTTGGAATGAAAAACTAAAACTTTCAGTTATTGGAAGAATGTATGAATAAACAAGATTAAATTGAACGACAGTAGTGTCTGGCCACCTGTAAAATAAAAATAATATTATTAATAATGTATATTTGTTATCAATAGTTTGTCAATGATTAATAATCAATATGTTAATTAATTATAAATATATCAAATGAATAATTTTATTAATGAAAAAAATCTTTCAAAATTATTGATTAATAATCGACTTACTTATTTTCACCTTTCGATGTTTTTAATGATAATTCATTATCTGGAATGGAGATATTAAATTTACTAATTTTTGTTTGTTGTATTCCAGCTGATTCTTTTTCCATAGCAGCTATTTCATCTTGTAAAGTTGTAGATGTTTTTTTGACTTCAAGGCTCAATGTGTGATGATAAATAAGTCTGTAAATTTTGTATTAAAAGCTTATTAAAAAAATTAATAAATAATCAACACCAGGTGATTTTTTTTTACTTAATAAAACATTAATATTAATAATTAAATAATTATTAATTATAATAAAAAATTGGTTCACAAAATTATTGATTAATATTAAACTTACGTTGTATCACTATCTCCTGTTTTTAATGTTAATTTACCATTATCAAGTAAACCATTAACTTCACCAATTTTTATTGATACTGGTTCTCCTCTTGAAAATGGTTTTTGTATGTTTGCATTCAATTCTTCGCCAATGATTAAATTACGTGTGTTATCGTTTATGAAACTGTAAAATAATAATAAATAATGATAAATAATATAAATTTATTAATCAAAAATTGTCCAACTCACAGTTCAATGCCTTCTCTTGTAATCAATGATATTTGACTGTCATTAAATAATACACTAGATGTAATAGTTTTTGATGGAATTATAGAATACTGTAAAGTTTCCTCCCTAGCTGCAATCAACATGAAAATACGTAACCGAAATCCAGAATTTGTTGTAATTTTATATGCACAGTAAATAATAGCAATATTCATAACAATAAATGTTGAAGGTACTGGATACATCTTAATAATTTTCCAACATCCAGCTGATTTTTGAGCCAGTTTTTGAGCTGTATAAAAATAATAAATAATAAAAATTAAAATAAATTAATTAAATAAATACATTGTTAAATATAAAATATATAATACTTTAATAATCTTTGAAATTAAACAGTATAAAAAATAATGGATTTTAATAAAAATAAAATTTTGTCAATAGTAAAAGTTGGAAAGTCAATTGAAATACACGTGGTATGTTTCAAGTTCTATTGCATCATTCGACATAGCTCGATTTTTTTTTTTTAAATTTTGTCTATACTTTTAAAATTATAGGTATATATTATATATATATATATATATATATATATGTTTTAAAAATTTTCATTTATAATTACAAAAATAAGATGATTTAACTGATGCAATTAAATTTTTAATAATATGACTACAAGCATTTTTCATGTGGCAAATGGATTGTAGTAGAAATTTTGTTGTGTTTTGTGTTGTAATATAATATGTTGTTTTAACAAGTCGCAATGGTATTTTCACAATTTCACTCATTGTTATAATTTATTTTTCTTTTTCAAACAACAATAATATTTATTTATATTTATTGTGTTATTGACAATAGAGATTAAACGGATTAAACCGATTAAACTGCTAGACAACGTGGGAGCAGAATGTCAGCTGTCATCACGTCATGCACATGGAAAACCAAGAATATCAGAGAGAGAGAGAAAACGAGACTAAAAACACGTGCGATGATTATCGCGCATTCTATTCGACCGTAGTTCATATTTGAACTTGGAAATTAAAACAGGAAACTGAAAAATCTTCCTTTTATTTTAATAGAATTTTTTGATAATTCAAACTTGGACAATTGAATTATTCATTAATTAAAATAATTTAAAAAAAAAAATTTGTCATCATTCAGCTTTGTAGAATTAATTGAAAAATAGTTTTATACTAAAGTTAAATTAGAATATTTATTAGACTACTAGATATACATTTAGGAAAATTTAAATAAATCAAATGAATTTTATTAACAGGTAAAAAAAAAAAAAAATAGATAAATTATCATTTTGTTTTTTATTTGAATTAAACAATAAATATAAAATTAAATTCATGTTCCAAAATTTCAATTAAGTTTCTAATTTATATATATTCTATTTTATTTTTTTTAAATTTTTTATTATAGTTTGATAAATTTTTTTTTTTAATAATAATTTTTTGCTTTGCAATGATACATATTTGAATAAAACCAATAAGTATTAATTATAAATCAATTTTCAAAATGTATTTATTTATTATAGTTTGAAAATATTTTTGTTCATTCGCACTAATAAAAATAAATAAAGATTAAGATTTAAACATAATCTAACATCGACTGTGGCAGCCCATTTAAAAATAGTTCTGGACCATCTTCTAAAATTCCCATTTTAAAACTATTTCTGAGAATACTGTAAAATAAAAATAATATTATTATTAATGTATATTTTATATATAAACAATTTATTCGAAATATAGATAAACACTTGAAACTCAAAATAGTTAAGTATTTTCAACTTAAAAAAAATATTGATTTAAAGTAATTTTGATAACTAAAAGATTCTATCAAGAGATTATTAATGAATATTCAACTTACATTTTACGACCATCTTGTGTTTTAAATACTACTGTACCACTATCAAATACTCCAGCTGTTATTCCACGTAACAAATCTAGTCGAGGTACTTCATTAGTAACAATTATATTTTGTAAATTTTCATCTACTTTTTTGTCACATTCTAACTTCACATTGTGTATCAAATAAAAACTGTAAAATATAAATAGCATTATTAATGATGTATATTTATTATCTACTTATCAATGGAGATATGAATAAATAGTTAAAAGTGATGATAAGTAAACCTGATAATCAAAAGAAAGATTTAAAATTATTGTTTAATATTCAACTTACACTTCATCACTTCCGTCTGCTTGGATTATTACTGTATTTTCATACGAGAAACTACAATTCCCAATAACTGGAAATAAGTCGCAAAAATCTGATGATGAATTTGAATTCACCTCTTCAACAGGCCACCTATGAAATAAAAATAATATTATTAATAATGTATATTTTTTATCAACAATTTGTGAATGATTTATAATCAATTTGTTAATTCATAATAAGTATGTATCAATAATAAATAATTCTAACGAAAAAAAAATCTTTCTAAATTATTGATTAATAATCAACTTACTCTTTTTCACCTTTCGATGTTTTTAATGTTACCCTATGATGTGGAACAAAGACATGAAATTTACTTATTTTCCTTTGTATTATTTCAGATGGTTTTTTTTTCATAGCAGCTATTTCATCTTGTAAAGTCGTAGATGTTTTTTTGACTTCAAGGCTCAATGTCTGATGAAAAGTAAATCTGTAAATTTTTAATTCAAAGTTTATTAAAAAAATTACTAAATAATCAACACTAGGTGATTTTTTTTCACTTAATAAAACATGAATATTAAAAATTAAATAATTATTAATTATAACAAAAATTGGTTCACGAAATTATTGATAAATATTAAACTTACGTTGTATCACCATCTTTAGTTGTTAATGTTAATTTACCATTATCAAGTAATCCATTAAATCTATCGACTTTTACTGGTATTGGTTCTCCTCTTGGAAAAGGTTCTTCTATGTTTTCATCCAGCTCTTTGCTCAATATCAAATTACGTGAGTTATCGTTTATGAGACTGTAATATAATAATAAATAATGATGTATGTAGATAAACGATCAACTTGAATAAATTAGATTAACATTATCAACTTAATAAAATATTAATTGAATTAATTTAATAATAAAAAATTGTTTAGGAAATTATTGATTAATATTCAACTCACGTTATATCGTCTTCTATTGTTAATATTTCTATTTTACTATCATCAAATAATACACTAGATGTAATTATTTTTGATGGAATTATAGAATACTTTAAAGTTTCCTTCCTAGCTGCAATCCACATGTCAACATGTACCCAAAATCTTTCATTTGTTTTAATTTTATATGCACAGTAAATAACAATATTCATACCAATAATTGTTAATGGCACTGCACAGTTCTCGATAGTTTTCCAATATCCAGCTGATTCTTTTTGAGCTATATAAAAATAATAAAAATTATAAAAATCAAAATAAATTAATTTAATAAATATATATTGTTGAATATAAAATCTATAATATTAGAATAATTATTTAAAATTAAACAGTATAAAGAATAATCTATTTTCATAAAAATAAAATTTTGTCAATAGTAAAAGTTGTAAAGTCAATCGAAATACAAGTGGTATTTTTCAAGTCCTATATTGCATCACAATTATAGTTGAATACTTTTGTCTATACTTTTAAAATTATAGATATTATGTATTTATCTTAAAATGTTCGTATATAATTACAAGAATAACATGATTTACCTGGTGTGATTGGATTTTTGGTAGTATGACTACATCTATTTCTCACGTGGCACATGGATTGTAGATATTTTGTTGTGTTTTGTTTTGTAATATATTTTGTTGTCCCAACAAGTCGAAATCCAATAATTTTTGCAATTATTCCACTCATTGTTATTATTTATTTTACTTTTTTAAACAACAAAAATATTTATTAATATTAATTGTGTTATTAACAACAGATTAAACTGCTAGACAACGTGGGAGCAGAATGTTAGTTGTCACATGGAAAATTAGAAAACCAAGAAGATCAGAGAGAGAGATAACGAGAGTGAAAACACGTGCGACGATTATCACGCATTCTTTTCCATTGTGGTTGATATCTGAACTTGGAAAGTAAACATAGGGAAAATTTTTCGTTATTATGGATTATATAGAAAACTGAAAAACCTTCTGTCTTTTTAAATAGAATTATTTGATAATTCAAATTTGGACAATTGAATTATTTATTAATCAAAATAATTTTGAAATTATTTTAATGTAGACACAGCTTCGTAGAATTAATTTAAAAAAATTTTTTCTTACTAAAATTTTAAATGAGAATATTCATTAGAGTACTAGAAATATACTTAGGGAAATTTAAATAAACTCAAATGAATTTTATAAACAGGTAAAAAAAATAAATAAATAAATTATAATTTTGTTTTTTTTTTTTTAATTAAAAAATAAATATAAAAATTAAACTCAAGTTATAAAAATAATATATATTTTCATTTTATTTTCTTTTAAATATTCATACATTTTTTTAACTGTTTACTGATTAATTATGAATATTTTAATTACCTTTTTTCGTCAAGTAATTTCTCTCACATAGTAACAAAGAAAATAAGAATTGAAAAAAAAATATTAAAAAAATAGTAGATAAATATAAAAGTTATAATTTCATACATCCAGTATGATTATTGTTATTAAATTAAATTTTTTTAATTGAACAATTGAACTTGATAATAATTAGCTAAAATTAACTAAAAAACAATTATTAATATTTGAACATTAATTTGACAAAATATAAAAAACGAAAAGAAAAAAGTAGATAATAATTTGAAGAGACAATTATTTTCTAGTTTTTCTTGGTGGTATTGGTGGTGGCACTGCTGATGGAATTTTTTTAATTTTTTTATCTAATTGTTTCTTCGAAATTTCCCGTTTGAAAGGGTTACTTTCCAACAATTGTGGGCCATTACTTGACGAATGAAAAATTGTATTTTCAAATTCATGAAATTCTTTTAAATATTTTTTTGATGAATTTTTCATAATTGAATTTTCAAATTCAGCTCTTTTATAATAATTTTCAATATCACTTTTAAAATCATCAATTGTATGAATTGTTCGTACTGTACTTTCATTATCATAATCATCAGTCATTATTGTTCTGTCAGATTCAATGCTGCATGTACTTTTAGCTGAACAATTATAATAATCATTTTGAGTACTATTAATAATACTCATACGACTTGATGCTCTTGATATTGTTCTACTGCAAGTAGCACATTGTCTCATTTGTTCATTTTTAAATTGATCAATTAATGATTTTAATTTTTTAATTTCATTTTGACAACTGTTTAATGCAGCATTTAGTGACATCCTCTCTTCATTAATTTCTTTATTTTTCATGTTTAATATTTTTTTATTATCTTTAACAGCAATTAATTCACGAAGCAATTCTCTATTTTTAATCTTTAATGTTTCGAGTTTATCATTTAATGTCTCAATCGACTCATTATCACACACAAGCTTCTTAATTGTTTCTTTTAAATAATTAATATAATCAACGTAAGACTGAAATCCTTCTGGTAAATCAATTTGTTGTAGTTCACTTGTTATTGTGTCATCCTTATTCGCCTCGAACCAAGTCCACCAACACCAGTTCTCCTTGTACAGACTCAAATCATTTAGATCAATCTCAAGTGCCTGAAAACAAAATTGGGTATAAATAAATAAATAAAACACAAATTATTTTTAATATATATAATTATTAATTTTATTTTAATTAATTTTTCATCTTTTATAACGACATTTATACAGTTGATAAATCATAGTAAAGAAAAAAAAAAAAGTAATTTATTTTTTTTAAATATTCTTACTTGATATTTATTGANAAAAAAAAAAAAAAGTTATAAAAATGAAATATATATTTAAAAAACAAAAAGAATAAAAACATTGATTATTTATTTATAAATTAATAGTTCATTATTTGAAATTATTTTAATCATTTTTTTTTCGATAGTCAGTTGAATTTATATTAAAGCTAGATGAAAAATTGCAATTTTCATGTAAACCAAGATTTTTAACAGTTGTTAATATAGATAATTTTGTGGGAAATGTAATTTTGTTAATATTTTTGTCTTCAACATGTTCAACCTGATTGATACCATTACTATCAATAATAATTTTATTATTATCAATTTTATTATTAACAATTGAAATGTCATTGTCAATTAAAATATTATCTTCGTTTTGATGGATTTTATCTTCAACTTGTTGGCTCAATGATTCATCAATAAGTACGTTTTCATCAATACTCATTGAATCAATATCTCCATTGATGGAAACAATATTTTTAATGTCATTTACATCATTTTTATTTTCATTATCAACATTAATATTTTGTTCAATTTGTGGCAATTTTACTTGATTATTTATTTCATTTAATTCATCATAATTTACTTGACGAGGAGTAAAATTTACTTCCCAATCTGATTCATCATCTGATGGAATATCGAGATCATTAAAAACTGGAACTGAATTATTTGGTAAATATATTTCTACATTATTTTGATTGCCAAGTGTTGATGTATTTACATTATCATTATTAACACAATCAGATAATAAATTTGTCTCTAATGATGAAGAACTTGATGTATCACTTTTTGATGAATTTGGTGATACATCTTCTGATGATTCATCTTCATCTGATAGTCCCATTTTAATTTCATCAGCTTTTGTTATTAATTTATAATCATTATCTGTTTGAATTTCTATCATTGAATCATCACAACTATCAAGACCTTCCTTTACATCAGTAGTTATATCTGGTAATGAATCAAGTGTTTCATTAGCAGCTGATGCTTCAGTATCATCATATAGAGAATTACATATTAGTGACTTGTTTTCACTTGTCAAATCATCAGAGTCAATATCATCCATGTCAATTAATTTTTTCTTTTGACAAACATCTTGTTTTACAATGATTTTCACATCAGGAATTTTATCAACAGATGCTTCAGTACTTTCACATGATGAATTAAATACTTTTAACTTGTTTTCACTTGTCAATTCATCAGAGTTAATATCATCCATGTCAATTGATTCATTCATTTGACAAGCATTTTGTTTTACAATAATTTTTTCATTGTTTATTTGTTTTTTCTTTGCTAAAGATGCTGCCAACATTTTTTTTAATGAACTTACAATTGAATTATTTTTTACAACTGGATGATTATCAACTTTTACAACTTCCTTTTTATCATTTATTTTTGGCAATGAATTTTCTTTATCAGTATCATCAAATATATCAACTTCAATTATCTTGTATTTAAGAGAATTAACAAGAATTTCATTTAATCTATTTTTTAAATCAATTTTATATGTATCATCATTCTCGACAAGTAAACATTTATATTTATCAACCTTATCATCTTGATTATTCATAAACAAAGTATAAAATTTTTCTTGTTCATGTATGACTTGTTGAATATTTTGTGGATTTTCAACTCGAATATATCTTAAATCTTTCAGCACAATTTTTGGATGACTGTCATTCTTGACATAATTTTGATAATTTCTCTTCTCAAAATTTTTTGTATTATTATATTTTAAATTTTTTGAATAATAATTATCTCTTTGGTTATTATTTAAATAATTTTTTTGATATCTTTGTGAATTGTCATTTGACTTTTGATATCTTTGTGAATAATCATTTGACTTTTGATATCTTTGTAAATTATCATTTGTTTTTTGATAATTTCTACGATCATATCTATCAAAGCCTCTTTGATTATTAGACAATTGATTTCTTAAAAATGGATTAACAACATTTGGCATATTACGTTTGAAATTTGGTGTAATACCAAAAAATTTCCAGTCAATTAAATCAGATGCAAGTGCAGCAGTTGATGATAAGTCTTCAGGATTACCATTATCAATTGTTTGGCCTAATTTTGAATGAGTATGTTCACCAGTTGTAGATAAACTGCTAGTATTTTTATTATCACTTGTTGAAGAGCAACATAACAATGACGTTGACGATACATTACCAGAAAAATAATCATTTAATGAGTATGTTTTTGGCTGAGATGATGGTACGCCAGAAACAGATGAATAATCTTGTGGATATTCATCGTCATTATTGTCAAATGACATTATTAAATCAGATACACCTGTTGAACCAATACCAGTATGATCTTGATCATCATTTACATTATTTTCTATTAATTCTGGTATTTTATCTTTTTGTTTAAAAACATTGTCAGAAGTATTTGATAATGGAGAGTTATTTAAACATTTTTCATCATTAGTTTTTAATAAATTTGACTCATCAGAAGCTTCTGTTGAAGTGGCAGCTTGATCATTCACTTCATCTTGTTGTGATGATGATAGTTCTTCTATTTTTTTGTCAACTGAATTTTCTAATACAGCTTGTTCTTTATCATCTTCATCTTCATCTTCATCATCATCACTGTCAAGTGGTATTTTTTTCAATTCAGATATACCTGGTAAACCAATACTAGCATTTTTTTCTTCAACTTTTAATTCATCTTCTTGTGAATCCAATGATGGTAATTTATTATTTTCTTCAATAATACTTTTAATACTGTCTTTTATACTAGAAAGCTTCTCTTCTTTATCATCATCATCATCATCAACACCATCAGCATTAGCTTCATGATCATTATCATAATGTAATGATGATATATCAATAACACTTGCATCAACATTGTTATTATTATTAACATTTTCAACAATATCATTTTTACATTCATCTAAAACAACTTGAGCAACTTCTCTTAAAATTTCTTTAACAATTAATGCTTTACGATCTTTACCACACATTTGAGGAACAAGTAAAAATTTATCAAATACTTTATCATGTATTTTGTTAACAATATTTGTAATACTATCATTTTTAATTTTAGATGAATTTATTTTTGGGACGAGGCAGCTGTTATTGTCATTATCATTATTAATACTTAAATTTAATGTTTTATCAACTTTTTTAATAGCACGAGGCATCTGAAAATTTTCTGGTCTGATACAAACCGAACCATTTTTTGCAATATCCTTGTTAAGAAGATCATCATTGAAATGTGTATCTTCATCTCCAGTTGTGTCCGTCAAATTGAGCAGCAAAAAATTGGTCTAGTTAAAAAAATAATTTATATTGTTAATATATTGTATTTATTTTTATAAAAATAACATCTTGATTAGGTAATTAATATTTATTAATGATAATATTTAATTTACCTCTGGATCAGCATGAAAAGCCATGGCATACAATGTCTTGCCATAAACTTTTTCAACAAAATAACGACGATCATCTGGTTTCCAATCATCCTCGATAGGTCTAACTCCATACAAACCACATGGTATTGCTTGAACAGGCAACTGGGCAAATGAACGTTTTAACAGATATAAATCTGAAAATGAGTATTCACTCATTGTGCCATAATCATAAAAGAAAACCTATAAAAAAAAAAAACAAATTAAATAAATAATGAAATAACAACATCAACAATTTGTTTATATTTGTAAATAAATGAAAAAACAATATTTAGATAAAAAATATTATTCAATGATAAATAATTAATTAAACTTACTTTAGCTTTTTTTTCTGGTGCTGTTATGATCTCTTTGATAATTCCTCTGTGCCATGATTGATCAAATTTACAAGCAACATTTAAACCAACTGCATACTCAATGTGAATAGTATATTCTGTTTTTTTTTCTTCATAAAAATAACTAATCAAAAAAAAAGAATTAATCAATTAATTAATTGACAAGTTAGTTCAAAGAAAATAAAAAATAAAACTTACTGTAATTCATTCATCATATCTTCAAATGAAGATGGTCCTGATGTTGGAGTTAATTTGTGCAAATGTATCCAAAAAAATGATGGTGAAAATACATCAACAATATCAATTAATTCCCAATTTCTTGTTATTAAACGTTGATACTGAGGATCAGATGTATCAAATGGTTTAACATATTCACCAAGTTTAACAACATCAGAAGCTAAACAGCTATTTTTAATTTGTGTTGACTGTAATAAAAAAAATAAATATAATTGTCATTTAAATAAACCAAATAATAATCAAACCACAATCAACTTACAACAGGTAACAAACTAAGTGGTACAACATTGTTACGACGAGGTGGATCAGGTATCTCTTCTTGAAGTTCATCTGGTATTGAATCTGGACGTGGTTTTGTAACATCATAAAGAATAAAATCACCATGTGCATTTGGTTTAACCAAATGAAATATTTCTGGTAAATTACAAGTAAATTGTGTTAATGAATCACAACTATAATCTTCCCAATCAAGTACTTCATTATATTCTTGATAATAAATATCTGGTAATTTAGCACATTTTATTCCTTCAGGTCTTTTTTGAATGAGCTTCACCAATTTTTCTCTTGTTTTTGTACAAATATCAAAGAAATATTTATCACCTTCTTCATTATCATCACCACCATTTATACCTGTTGTATTATTGTCATTCCATTGATCAATATAATTTGTAACAGCTTGTTTATTTGATCCATTTTTTGGTGAAAAATTTTCTTTATTATTTTGTATATTTATTGATGTTTTAATGATATTTTGAATTTTTAATTTATCAGATGTTGTTGATGGATTTAAATTCATTGGTGTTTCAATGATATTTTGAATTTTTAATTTATCAGATGTTGTTGGTTGATTTAAATTTATTGATGTTGTTTCTTCAAATATATCATCATACTCTGGATCTGATTCATCATTAAAAAATGTTGCTGTTTTATATGTTTCAACATTTAATTGACAATCATCTTCAACTTTTTTATATGGTCTGTTGTTAAAATAATGTGATGGTATTTGTTTACGATTTGATGTTATTTTTTTATTTTTATTTGTACGTTGATTAGCAACAAGTTCATTCAGATGAGCTGTTTTATCTGTACCATGAAAATTCAAGTAATGACTTCCATTTTCACGATATATATCAAGACATTTTATTGTCGCCAAAAAATCAACAAGAGATGGATAACCAAGTTCTTTCCAGGGTATTCGTTCACCATCAATATCACGATACAGTTGATCCAATTTAGCAACTTCAATGTGGTGTTTTTTTTTCTCAGGCACCAAAACTGCCAGGATCGTGTCTTGTACATCTTGGATGTTCTTCATTTTTAATTTTATTACCTAAATTATTAACAATAATTTTATTAATATTGATCAAGTATTTTTTTTTATTTTATTATTTTTCACTGAATGGTGACTCACCTTTCCGGTTTTTTTTTTTTTATTTTTATATTCCTTTGTCTGAGTAAGATTTTTTTTATATTTTCTTATTACTGTATCAATTTCTTTTGATATTATTTATTATTCAACACGATTATTATATTTGAATTAAAAAAAAATTTATAATTATTATTTTAAATTCATAAAAATACACTCTAATTATCAATAAATTATTTTGTCAATTTTATGTAAAAAAAAAATGTGCTTACANAACTCATTCATCATTTTCTTTTCTTGTGTTTTTTTTTTTCTTTTTTTCTTTTCTCTGCTGTGCCTCCTACGTAAACAAACGACAGAACGCAACGGAACTTTTATGTAGTTTGGGTAGTTTGGTTTAGTTTCTTTGTTGGGCAATGGGCCAAATGCTTGTTGGTGTTGTGTATGTGTGAGCAAAAAGTAGGGAAAAATTAAATTCTATTGGTAATTAGAAAAAGAGAGAAATAGATGATTAAAGTAAGAGGGTTATATTTTTTCAAGAGAAAAACGATTATTTAATTTTTATTGGTCAAAAATTACAACCACGCCGGGGAATGCGGGGAAATTAATAAAATAATTTTTTTATTTTGCAAATAATATAATAGCAATAATAAATAAATAAATATCGAAAAAAATAATAACAATAATAGTAAATAAATAATTATTTACAAATAAAAAATTTATTTTTTATTTTTATTTTAAATAAATTCACGTTAATTTATAATTTATTGTTCTTTTTAAATATTTATTGTAACAAAAATTAATTAGTAATAATAAAAAAATATTACAATAAATTATTATTATTATTATTATTATTATTATTATTAATAATTAAAAAATAATTTTGTTGTTTTTTTTTATATTTGAAATACCCGCNGAAAAAAAAAAAAAAAAACAACAATGTTGAGTAAACATTGACAGATATAGAGGTACAATTATTAAAAAAAACACCTGTTGATACAAATTAATATAAGACTGTAATAAAATAATCTAAAAACAATGTTAACAAGTAAGTAAAAATTAAAAATTATAATTATAAAATAATGCAGAAAAATAAAAAAGAATATTATTATTTTTTTAGAATTAAAAAAAGATAAAGAACGTGCAAAACGTAAAAACAATGCAAAACAATTATCAACAATACTACGTAGTCTTGGTGATGAATATACAGAAGAGGGTAAATATAATGAGGCACTTGATGAATATAATGAATTACTTGATGTATGTGAAACTTTGGATGACGAATTAAGTATAGCTGTTGCACATAGAATGATTGGTGAAACATTAATATCACTTGGTGATTATGCTAATGCACTTGAACATCAAAAAAACTATTTAAATGGTGTTAAAGATACAAATAATTTACTTGAACAACAACGTGCATATGCAACACTTGGTAGAACTCAATTTTGTTTGGGTGAATCAATAACAGATGCTAATGATTTAACAAAAAAAATTGAAGTACTTAATAATGCCAAAAGATCATATACAAGAAGTTTAGAATTATGTAATAAATTAGAAAGAAATAATAGTATTAAAGTAGAAGAAATAATGATCATGAGAAGTAGATTATTTTTAAATCTTGGATTAGTATATGAAGCTAAAAAAGAACCAAAAAATGCAATTGAACTTATTGAAAAAGCAGCACAATTATGTGAACAACATAATTTAAGTGATGATCTTTATCGTAGTCATATTGCACTTGGTGGTATATATGAACGTATGAATAATAATCAATTAGCACAGTGTCATTATGAAGAAGCATCAAAAGTTAGTGATCCTGGTTTAAAAGCACTTGCCAAACTAGCATGTGCTGAATATTTTATTAAAGTTGGTAAATTTATTGATGCTAGAGAAATTTTAGTTAAATTATATGTACATCATAATGATGATACAATTATAACAACATCAAAAAAATTATTAAAAATTATTGTTGTTATTGAAAAATGTGAAGAAAGTTTACAAAATGAATTTGATAATAATAAACGTCTTGAAATTTATGAAAAAGCTGGTGATGCTGCATTTGCTGGACAATCATTAAAAAAAGCTATTGAATATTATCGTTCAATGTTGTCATGTGCAAGAATAGCTGAATCAACAAGTAAAATAAGTGCTGCACTTGTTAGTTTAGCACAAACATTAAAAGACACTGAACAGTATGATGAAGCATTATTATATGCAAAAGAAGAATTAAAAATTTGTAAAGATCCAAATGAGGTATCACGTTCAGCATTATTTCTTGCTGAATTATTATCACATACTGATTCATCAAATGAAGAAATTATTTCTACACTTGAAATTGCATTAGATAATGCTAATAAATCAGATAAACCACTTTTAAAATTAGATGTACTCAAAGAAATGCGTGAATTTTATCATAAAAATAATAATAAAAAAAAATGTAAAGAAATTGATAAAGAAATTGAAAATATTAATGAAAATTTATCAATTATATCAACTCAAGATGAAGAACAGGATGAAATTGGTGATGATATTAATTTAAGTGATTTATCTGATATTGAAGATGAGATAATGAAAAGAGATGGTGATAAAAGCAAAATTAAACGTCAACCAAAACGTAATAGTAATATACAAATTAAAAGAAATCTTAAAGGTGAAACACAATTACAAACAGCATGTATTGATGGTGATATTGATAAAGTTAAAGAATATCTTTCAGCAAAACATCCAGTAAATGTACGTGATAATTGTGGCTGGACACCACTTCATGAAGCAACAAATTTTGGTTACGTTGATATTGTTAAATTATTAATAAAACATGGAGCAGATGTTAATGATCCTGGTGGTGCACAGTGTGGAGGTATAACACCATTACATGATGCTGCAGCATGTGGACATACAATTATGATTAATTTACTAATGGAAAGTGGTGCTGATCCAAGATTGGTAACACACAAAGGTGAAACTGTATTAGATTGTCTTGTTGCTTGGCGTGAAAGAGTTGAACATTTATCACAATATGATGAAAATGAATACAAAAAAATATGTGATAAGCTGAGATTAATATTACCATCAAAATTATTAAAGAATAAAAAGTCTAATGATAATGAATTGGCTGTAGTACAACCAAGATTATTTCCATCAATTATTGATCATGAAGATCCAGATGATGATTTAAGATTATCAAATGATGATGAGCCAGTTGATAAAGAAGGTAAATTTGCTAGAAAAGTTTATAAACGAGCTATAGAATCAATGAAACATCCATTAAGAAGTAATCAAATAATTTGTAATAATTCAAAAACAATATCACAACCACCACCATTGATTGACAGTGAAGAAGTACTTATTGATGAATGGCTTGAAGATGATATTGGTAATCAACCATCAACATCAACATCAACAATATTTTCTAAAAAAAGAAGAAGTAGTAGTGGTCTTGGTAATTGTATTACACCTGAATCAACTAAAAAAACATTAACATCATCATCATCAAATTCATCAGCTAAAAAAACACCAACTTCAGCTAGAAGAAGAACAAATAATTTTTCACCAATTGATGATATTAATGCTAAACGTCAAAAAATAAATGATGATTTATTAGCAGATGTTTTGTTAATTGACAGTGAAGATAGCCAATCAAGTACAATATCTGAAGATTTATTTCAAACAACATCACCATTTTCTAAAAAACTTAAAAAAACTAAACAAAAATCATTATTTACAAATGGTTTTACTAAAAATACAATATTAAAATCAAGATCACCATCACCAATATCAATTACTGGAAAAAATTATCAACGTCGTTCAACAGATACCATTAAAATTCAAATAACAATTAATGATAGAATATATAACTTAAAACTACGTTCATCAGAACAAAATAGAACACTTGTTCTAAATATACAAAATGATATTAATGATAAATTTGAACTAGATACTGGCTGCAATGGTAAAATAATATTAACAACATTATCTGGTGATAATTTGACTGCTGACAATATATTAAATGTTATATTTTCAAGTGATGGTGTTGTTAAACTTATTGGTAATGTTGAAGATTTAAAAATTCCATCATTAAGTGAACGTTATAAAAAAATATATGATGATATTGATAGCATACCAGAGACAATGTTAAAATCATTAAAAAGTTGTGAAAATACATCGACATTTCGTTTGAGAAATAGTAATAATTTTGATAAAGAAATAATAACGTTACTTAAAAGTTTAGAATATGAAAAAAAAATTCAAGTATTGTATTTATCATCTGGTAGTTTATTTAATATTGGTAATTATTTAGGACAAACACTTGTTAATTTATCATCACTACAAGAGTTACATTTACAATGTTGTGATATTGATTATAATTGTTTATCATATATTTATTCATTACCATTATCAATGCGTGTTTTAGACCTAAGTTATAATCCACTTGGTCGTGAAAGTCAAGATAAACTTGTTGATTTAATAACACCATTAAGAAATTTACAAACTTTAAATCTTTGTTGTTGTAAAATTGATAAATTTCCAGTTAGTGCTATTAATTGTAGTATTCTAAATCTTGATATATCAAATAATACAATTGATGATGAAAGTGTTGATGGTTATTTACAACGACAAATGATTAATTTAAATTTATCAAATATTTATTGGAAAAATAAAACAATTGGTACACTTGTATTATCAACAACAAACGATAGAATATTTATGAATCTTGATATTCTTGAATTATCTGGATGTAAACTGACAAATTTTGATGTTAAATATATCATTAAAAAGTGTCATAATATAACTAAAATTATTATTTCAAATAATCAAGATATAAATGATGATGCTGTTGGTGAATTGTTAAGTAAAAAACCAACTTTATCTCTTATTGATGTTACTGGTTGTACTATTATTAATAATAATCCTGGTGATGATGTTATAATTGATAAACCACAAGTGTGTACATTAAAAGTTTCAATGTCAAAAGATGTTATTGATTACTGGAAATATCTTTGGCTTGGACAGGCCTCAATTTATCATTTATCTGATTCAACATATTTTTTTGAACCGTCATTAGAATAACTTATTTTTTTTAAACATGTACCTTTATAAATTATTTGATTTTTTTTATTGTTGTTTTATTATAAAATATAATATTATCTTCTTAATGGAAATTTGTATAATTTATTTCCAATTTTACATTGTATTTCATCTACGTCAATGTGATTTTGATCAATTGTTTTTGTTAATACATCATGTAAACTATCATTTAATGATGGCAAATATTTTTCAATATTATCTACTTCATTACCAAGTTGCCATAAAAAACTAATGTGATATGATGCTTCCTAAAAATAAGAAATAGAAATAAATAAAATGTTGATTGTTATTTTTTTTATCTATTAAAATTTTGACTGTAAAAATAACAAAAAGATAAAACTACTTTTTTAATAAATAAATACAATGGTTTTTTTTTTTTTTACCTGATAAAATTGTGGTAATTTATAATCATCAAGAATTTTACTAAATGAATCCATAAAATTCTTTAATTTATTATCATAATTATGACATTGTATACCTAAAAATGTTCTTGTTTTTTCTTCATTTGTATATATTTTTAAATTACCAATATCAAGACTAAATTTATCAGTTGATTGGCATAATTTTTTTAGACTATTTACAAATGAATCAATCCAATGATATTTCAATATGAGAGTTCTTGATAAACTTATATGACATTGATTGATAATTAAATTAGCATTTGGTAGTATTTTGTTGATTGATGTCATCCAGGATGATAAAGCTTCACCAGGTTCATCTAGAATAATTTTTAAAACTCATTATTCATCATCCTGTAAATTTATTAACTATTAAAAATGAAGGAATTGTTGATTTACAATTAATGTAAACAAGTGTTGCCCAGTTTCCTCGTTCATGTTGAAAACTTCTGATTCTTCCATCATGATTATCTGGTACATCAATATTTTCTTCAACATACTGAACACCTTTCCAATTTGCAATATCTTTGGGTAATGGTAAACTAAAATAAATAGTATTTATAAATGACCTTGTTTTAAAAATAAACATAACCTACAAGCATTTCAATTACAACTTACATTTGTGATTTTGATTTATTAATTATAATTTTTTCATCTTCATCAGAATCTGATGAGTATGAACCAATTAATTGTAACCCTGCCATTTTAATATTTAATTAGTTATCAATTTTATCACTTGGTGGTTTAGTCCCAGTTGGATTATCTTAATTATTTATTTATTTTTATGACAGCAGACTTGAAGAGGTGATGAATGACAATTCAATAAACACAACACAAGTAAATATATATTTAATAAATTATTTTAAATCTTATGATCAATTAATTGTTCATGTATTTTTGTTTATTATTTTTTAAATTACAAGTAGCAGTTTTTAATGCTGATAATAATCCATATTTGACTAACATATTTTTTATTTAATTTTATTTTTTAATGATGTTTTTTAATGAGCAAATTATTACATGAAATATAGCTCAACAAATAATTAAATTATATAAATTAGATACGACCAGGGAATCTGTCTTCCTCAATTTGCAAGGTCCATCTTTCAACCCAGTCACTTGGACACATGATTGAATATATTTTCTTGAAATATTGACATGCCTCATATTCCTCACCACGAACTTTTTTACAACGATGAAAATCAACAAAATTTTGATAGCAGTTTCTGCAAATAAATAAAAAAACAACAATATTATAATCAGTTTTTGCTTTTATAATTAAAAAATTCAATTTATATATTTACCTTGTTTGATTTGTGTTGGGAAAACGTGGATCATATGGTGCTGTTTTGTGAGTCTTCAAAATTTCCTGAACTTGTTCTTCATTTAATTTGCCTGGTTCAGCAAGTAATGGATGTGTTGTTGCCATCTCAACAGCTTTTAACTAATAAAAATTATGTTATTTATTTAATTATAAAATTATTAAATCAGCAGCTGACTTTTTTACATATGTCGTTTAATTTATTATTATTATTATTTTGCTCTTATCAATTTATCATTTAATATTTTATTTAATACACTAACAAATAATTATCACTTAAAACACTAATTGTCTTTAATTAATATATATTTAAAAAAAAAAAAAAAAAGAAAGAAAATCCAATAATTGATTTAAAAAATATAAAATTAATAACTAATTGGTGGATGGTGATAGTAATTATTTAACAAGTGGTCTTGTATTGTCTTCTTCTTGGCAACAAACTTCACGATATTTTTTAACTTCAGCCATATAAAGTGACCATGCATCTTTTGGTTGTTCAACAGCTGTTTCTGTTTTTTGTTTAGCAACCATACCAGTTTTTAATATTCTACCACCACGTCTTTTACCAACCATCAATGGTGGTGGAATAACTGGTTTTTCAACAAGTCCTGATGATGAAGACGACGAAGAAGACAACAATGATGATGTTGTTAATGTTGATGTTGTTGTTGGTTCTTGTTGTTTAACTGGATTTAATTTTTCTTGCATTTTTTTAAACATTTCCATAAAACTACCATCATTTTTAAATGCATTTGGTTGTGGTTGTGGTATAATTGGTTGTTGTTTTGATTGAGCATTAAAATTATCATCATCACAATCATCATAATCGTAATCATCATCATCATCTTCATCATGTAAACGATTATGATGACGACGTGTTGTATCACGTTCACGATGACGATATCTATCACGACTTCTACTTCTACTACGACTTCTACTTGTACTACGACTTCTTGATGATCTTCCTCTAGTTGTTTTACAACGTAATTTATCACGTTCATTATCATCACGACGTGATGTTGATTTTCTTGTTCTTGATGAATCACGTGAACGTGATCTTCTTCTTGATGATGATGTTGTATAACGTTGACGTGATGTACTACGTCTACGTCTTTTTGGTGATATTTTTGTATTGTTGCTATTGTTATTATTATTACCACTTTTATAAGTTGATGGTGATGATGAACGACGTGTTATTGAACGACTTGATGATTGAGTTGATGCTGGCTCTGGTTTTGGTGATGTATCACGTGATTTTGATCTACCTCCACGATCATAATGTTTTGAATCCATTATTTATTATTATTTTGATATAATAATAATATTTTAACAGCTCAACTTCCTCAATATCCTCACAATGGATCCTTGTGTAACCTACAAGGATAGAAACTACCTTCTATGAGTAAATAACCCATCTTCATCACCCACCAATTNGAGAAAAAAACACTTATCTTATATTTTTTTTTTGTTTATAAAATATTTTATGATATATTGATAAAAGCAGAGACATTATGTAAAAATTCTTAATATAAATTATAGGTATAAATATTTAATTTATTGTATAATAATAATGATGATAATATTTTTGTTTTGTCAAGTGGACACTCGATGAGTTTTCATTATTACATGTTCGATTTGGAGTGGAAAAAAATAACTTGGTATTTTTTAATTTAAAAAAAAATTAATTAATGATAAATAAATTATTAAATTTAATTATAATATTTAAGGGAATATTCTTTTTAATAATAAAATTGGGGCAAATAATTTTTATTAAAAAAAAAAAAAAAAAAAAAAAAAAGGAGTAAGACCTTGATTGTATTTTTTGATCTTTTATAAATTGATCAATTTAAAACACTGTCTCTAATTGTAATGATAATTATATCACAATGAACTTTTGTTTATTTTTTATATTATTAATTATAGTTTTTTTTTTTTATTAATAATATATAGATTTGACTTTAATACCTGAATTTAATCTTGTATTTCTAGTCTTCTTGGTTGCAGGTCGGTGATTCATTACGTCATTGTCATTTTTTTTTTTTTNAAACAGTGACATAGAAAGGTACTAAGGTAGACATTTTTTATTGACTGATGATAAATAGATATCACTCTTAGTAACACTCTAATTTTTTGCCGTCACTCGGAAGTGACGGAAACTGTTTCTACCCACTCTATACTCTACACTGCTCTCTCTCTTTCTCTCTCTACACATATATAAGCTCTATCTAGTTCTCTCTTTGGTTTGCCATTTGACAAACGACAACACGTGGTTTATAAACTATAGTGTGCTATACTTTTGAATCAGATTAAATTGATATAAATGTTAATAAAACAATTCATTTTAATAAATAATTTTGTAATTTGAGAGAGGAGAATAAATAATAACAATGAGTGGAATTGCGAAAATTATTGGATTGCGACTTGTTGGGACATTTGGGACATATTACAAAACAAAACACAACAAAATATCTACAATCCATGTGCCACGTGAGAAATAGATGTAGTCATATTACCAAAAATCCAATCACACCAGGTAAATCATGTTATTCTTGTAATTATATACGAATATAATTACATATAATTTATATAATTTGAAATATATAGATAAAAGTTTTGAAATAAAATCGAGCGATGTCGAATGACGTGATAGGACGCTTGAAACATTTTACTATTGATGAAATTTTATTTTTATGAAAATCGATTATTTTATATACTATTTAATTTTAAATAATTATAATTCATCAAATATTATATATTTTATATTCAACAATATATTTATTAAATTAATTTATTTTAATATTTATTATTTATTATTTTTATACAGCTCAAAAACAATCAGGTGGATATTGGAAAATGATAAAGATCTATTCAGTGCCATTTATTGTTATGAATATTGCTATTTACTCGGCATATATAATTAAAACATATCCTAGTTTTTGGAGAAATATTCACATATGGATTGCAGCTACGAACGAGACTTTAAAGTATTCAATAATTCCATCAAAAATTATTACATCTGGTGTATTATTCGATGATAGTGAAATAAAAATTGAATCACGAGAAGACAATTTAACGTGAGTTGGTTATTATAATCAATAATTTCTTAAACAATTTTTGTCATTATTAAACATATTTAATTTGATATTTTATCAAGTCAATAATATTAATCTAGAATATAGCTATTTTATGAAAGTTGATTATTTATTTCTATAGTACATAATTCTTTATTATTATTTTACAGTCTCGTAAACGATAACACACGTAATTTGATATTGAGCAAAGAGCTGGATGAAAACATAGAAAAACAATTTCCAAGAGGAGAACCAATGCCAATAAAAATTGGTAATTTCGATGGATTACTTGATAATGGTAAATTAACATTAACAACAGACGATGGTGATACAACGTAAGTTAAATACTAATTAATAATTTCTCAAATTTTTTATTATAAATTAATGTTTCATTAAATGAAATAAAAACTTATGTACTGTTGATTATTTATTAATTTTTTTAATAAAACTTTTAATAAAAAATTTACAGGTATACTGTCCATCACACATTGAGCCTTAAAGTTAAAAAATCATCTACAACTTTACAAAATGAAATAGATGCTATCAAAAAAACCCTACGTGAAACAATACCAACGAAAATAGGTAAATTCAATATATTAACGCCAGGTAGTAAGTTCACATTGAAAACACCGGAAAGTGAAAATACGTAAGTTAATTATTAAGCAATAATTTTAAATGAATTTTTTTTTCATTGTTAGAATCATTTATTTGATATATTTATTATCAATTAACATATTGATTATTAATCATTCACAAACTGTTGATAAAAAATATACACTATTAATAATATTATTTTAATTTTACAGCTGGACAGGCATTGTTCTCGATGTTGATGTAGAAGGTTATAACCTTGAGAACTACACGAGACCAGATTCAGAATCATCAAGTGACAAATTTCCGGTATTTGGAAATTTTAATCAAATATTATATACTAAAGTGAAAATACAAGCAGATGATAGTGATGAAGTGTAAGTTGAATATTAAAAAAATAAATTTAATTTGAATTGTTAATAATAAATATACATCATTAACAATATTCTTTATATTTTACAGTTTTTCTTTTAATCAGAGACTGAGTATTGAATGTGACAAAAAATTAGAAAAAATTGCTAGTAAACGAACATCATTTGAAGAAATAAATGGAACAATTGATACTGGTACAGTAGTATTCAAATTACAAGATGGTGAAAAAGTGTAAGTTAAATATTTTTCCGAGTTAAAAATACTTTTCAATTTCAAGTACTTATTTATATTTCCAATAAATTATTTATATAAACTGTACATGAATAATGTCATTTTTTATTTTTCAGTTTTGTCCGACGTAGGTTCNCAATAATAAAATAAATAAAAATTGAAATTGTTCAATTTAAATAAAAAACAAAATTATAATTTATTAATTTTTCTTTTACCTGTTTATAAATTAATTTGAATTTATTTAAATTTTCCCAAATATGTTTCTAGGACTCTTAAATATATTCTAATTTAATTATAATCATCATTGATTCTTGTATAACAATCACAGACAGCATCAATTTTTTTTCTGCAAATATTCGATCTTTATGCAGAGAATTGTTATTCAATCAATCAGCTTTTTTAATTGACTTGAATATATTTTGAGTAATATTTTTTTAACTTATTTTTAGTCTGCATAGAATAATTATTTTCATTGACAATGTTTATGAACTTTTTAACAATTTCTGATGGCATTTTAATTGTCCAAGTATCACCATATCCTTTTACTAATTTTAAAAATATTGCGTACGTGGTGGAAATCATCCTGTAGGAAACCTGTAAAGGAAAGAAAAATCAAAAGGATGGGAACTAAATAAATAAAAAAAAAAAAAAAAACAAAACATTATTTATGTATGACAGGTTTATCTATTTTCCAAAAAAGAGAGAAAAAAACACTTGCAATAATTTATGTAAAGCATTAGCAACAATTCAAATTATGTACTATATTTTTTTTATTGACAAACATACTCAAATATTATTTACAAAATTTTCTATTAAAATGATTTGAGTTTTTCGATACAAAATGCCAGATAATAAAAAAAAAATTTATCACAAGTTATTTTATGAAAATTATCAATTCACAATAACTTTAATTAATAAACAAAAAAGATAAAATATTTTTCCATATTTTTCTTGTGTATATATTTAAAAAAAAAAAAAAACATTTTAAAATCCCTGAGCAGCAGTGAATTTTTTTTGTTTTTTTAATTTTTTTTTTTTATCAACACACATGTGTTATTGTCTTGATGATCCATCAATGTTTTTTTTTTTTTTCTGCAAATATTCCATCTTTATGCAGACAATTGTTATTTGATAAATCAGCCTTTTTTATTGACTTGAATATATTTTGTGTAATATTTTTTCAACTTATTTTTAGTATGCTTAGAATAATTATTTTCATTGACAATATTTATGAACTTTTCAACAATTTCTGATGGCATTTTAGTTGTCCAAGTATCACCATATCCTTTTACTAATTTTAAAAAACACTGTGTATGAATTTCAGTTTTGTTAACAAGACAAACATTAAGACATGTTTTAAAAAAATATGGATTAATCACTTGATGATATCCCAAATGACCAACAAATCTTAAATTTCCTTTAAGTCTTAAATTAACCATTTGTGCTGATAATTTTTTGGCACATGAACGCATTGCATGTCTTACAATTAAATTTTGTTGTGATATAATAAAGTCCAATTTTGATGCATATTGTGGAAAAAGCTTTGTATTATTTCGTGCCAATCTAAATATATCTTTTGTCATATCACATGCACTTGAACTTAATATGTATTTAACATTTTGAGTTAACAATGACTGTTTTAATAAATGTTTTCTAATATGACTTGAAACAATTAAATCCTTTTCTATATCTGTCAAAGTTCTTCTTTTATTTTTCTTAATTTTTTTAGCATCAGTATTATTCAAAATTTTACGCTGAAATTATAATAATATTTACAATTAAATAATGAAATAAAAAAAAATAAACATAGTTATTCTAACCAATTAAAAAAAAATTAGTTAATAAATAAAGACAATTATTAAGCAAATGTTAATAATATTTACCTTTTTTTTTGGAACACTTGGAACCTTAAATTGATATCCAACATCAGCAATTGATTTCTTTTTTAATGCTTTAAGTAGAATTGAATTTTTTTGTAAACACATTCCCTTAAAACGTTTATTGACTTCATGGTATTCATTAAAAATAATCTTGACTGATTTCAACCTACAAAATAATAAATTACAAAACAATATTTAATTATTATTGATAAAAAAATAATTTTTATAATATAGTAATAATTGTTGTTGATATTAATAACTAACCATTCAACTCGTGCTGTTAAATTTTGTGATGACATCTTGATTGTCAAATAATAAATATTATTTTGGCAGTGGTTAACCTTGTGATATATAATCTCTCTGGCCATGTGACTGCAAAACACGGCATGAGTGCAAATTTTCGACTGATTTCCACCGAGTTTCGTCCTTCCATGAGCACCATCAATCATGCGCAGTTAATTTTTTTGGCACACGTTGCCAGTGGTTATGGAGGGGGAAGCCTTAGGCCCAGGCGGAGAAAACTTGGTGGAAATCGTCCTGTAGGATACCAGTAAAAAAAGGAAAAATCAAAAGAAGGAAAACTACATAAAAAAAAAAAAAAAAAACAGAACATTATTTGTCTATATAGATGACAGGTTTATCTATTTTCCAAAAAAGAGAGAAAAAAACACTGGCAATAATTTATGTAAAGCATTAGCAACAATTCAAATTATGTACTATATTTTTTTTATTGACAAACATACCCAAATATTATTTATACAAAATTTTCTATTAAAATAATTTATTAAGGTTTTTGATACAAAATGCCAAATAAAAAAAAAAAAACAAATATAAAAAGTTATTTTATGAAATTTATTAATTCACAATAACTTTAATTAATGATTTAAAAAAGATAGAAATTTTTTTTTTTATATTTGTTTTTTGTATATATAAAAAAAAAAAAAAATAGTTTAAAATTCCTGAGCAGCTGCAGTGAATTCTTTTTGTTTTTTTAATTTTCTTTTTTTATCAACACACATTATGTGTTATAATTCATTAGTATGTTTTTTTTTTTTTTCTGCAAATATATTCCATCTTTTTGCAGAGAATTGTTATTTAATAAATCAGCCTTCTTTATCAACTTGAATATATTTTGTGTAATATTTTTTTAACTCATTTTTAGTATGCTCAGAATAATTATTTTCATTGACAATATTTATGAACTTTTTAACAATTTCTGATGGCATTTTAGTTGTCCAAGTATTACCGTATCCTTTTATTAATTTTAATAAACATTGTATATCAATTTCAGTTTTGTTGAGAAGACAAACATTGAGACATGCTTTAAAAAAATTAGAACGATCAACCACTTTACGATATCCCAAATAACCGACAAATTTTATCTTTTTAGTAAGTTTTGAATTGACAATTTTGGCTGATAATTTTTTAGCACATGAACGCATTTCGTGTCTTATACTTTTATTTTGTTGTGATATTATTAAATGCAATTTCAATGCATATTGTCGAAACAGCTTTGTATTATGTTGTGCTAATTTAAATATTTCTTTTATCATATCACATGCAGGTGATTTTAATATATATTTAACATTTTGACTTAACAATGACGGTTCCAATAAATGTTCTCTAATATGCCTTGAAACAATCAAATCTTTTTCCATATTAATAAACTTAATTTTTTCAGCATCAATATTATTCACAATTTTACGCTGTAATTAAAATAATTTACAATTAAATAATTGAATAAAAAAAATAAACATAATTATTTTAACCAATTAAAAAAATTAATTATTAAATATAAAGACAATTATTAAGCAGTTGTAAATAATATTTACCCTTTTCTTTGGAACATCTGGAACCTTGAATTGATATTCAACATCGACAATTGATTGTGTTTTATTTGTTTTTAGCACAATTGAATTTTCTTGTAAACACATTTCCTTAAAACGTTTATTGACTTCATGATACTCATCAAAAATAAGCTTGACCGATTTCAAACTACAAAATAAATTACAAAATATAATATTTAATTTATTATTGATAAAAAAATAATATTTAGTATGGTAATAATTGTTGTTGATACTAATTACTAATTAGCATCAACAACAATTATTAACACATTAAATATTATTAGTAATTACTAACCATTCAATTTGTGCTGTTAAATTTTGAGATGACATGTTTTATTGTTGACTAATGATATGTCAAGTAATATATATTATTTTGGCAGTACTTAATTTTGTTATATTTTCATCTCTGGCCATGTAGCTGCAAACACCATGTGCGAAAATTTTCGACTAAAATGATTTCGACTGATTTCCACTGAGTTTTCTCTTTCCATGAGCGCTATCAACGTTTAATCATGCGCAGGTAATTTTTTTTTGGCACTCACACATTTAACAGTGTTATGGAAGGGGGAGCCTTAGGCCCAGGAGGAGAAAACTTGGTGGAAATCATCCTGTAGGACACTTGTAGGTCATCCTCAAGGTTGTTTTGTCAAGATTTTTTTTTTTAATTAATCTGATATACCTGGTGAAAATATTTCTCCGGAATTTCTCCGTGATTATTCCAAATTTCTCCTCAGTACCTCCGAGCTTTTCTCAAATTGACACATGACGGAGAAACGAGTGAAGAAATGTGTAAAAAAAATTCTCCGAATTTTCTCCGAAATCGCTGACGAGAAAATTTTTTTTCGGCCGTTTCAAATTAATTTTTAAAAGCAAATCAGATTATTAGAAAAGGAAATAATAATTCACAATCAATTGACCTACTCA
>MKYW01000016.1:836184-917767 GCA_015776835.1 Aphidius ervi | reverse complement strand
AGTTACAATGAACGAAAAAAAAAAAAAAAAATGATTAAATAAGAACAAGAACTCTTGGATCATCAGCGATGAGAACGTGAAAAGGTACCATCTCGTACCATTCACGACAATAACGTCATCAGTCTATGTTATTATTTTCTTTTTTCTTTCCTATGTATATTTTTTATTATTATTCATCTAATTCAAGCTCCACAAGTCCATAAAACATGTATAAAATTATCACCAAAGCACCGAAGGTCGACCTTGATTTTAAAAAACATATATTCACAATTTAAAAAGGGAAGACAATTTTACTTTTTTATATTTATTTTTTTACATAGATGTCAAGAAGACTAAATATTCCTTCAGTCTTATTGATAGATATATGTATATATTTATAAATCCAAGTATTTTTATCCCATTCATTCTAAAAATGGACATAAAAAATTTTAATGTTTAGTTTTTTTTTCATTTAAAGTTTTTGTTGATGTCTCTTTCTCTGTTTGGGTGAGCTATTTTTATCATTTTATTATCTTATAAATCTATTTGACTATTTTATTTTTCTAGTTAAAAATCATGACAATAATAATGTACATTTAATTTTGGAGTAATCAGGTAAAATCGATTGTAGATCAGTCAGTATTATGATCATCATACAGCGCACTCTGTGTGCGATCTACTCGCAAAGAAGTTGACCTTGTAGCATTTGGTACCTGGCGGTGCCAGGCATCTTGTGTAGTCTTCCATATATATATATATATTATTTTTATTATTACAATCGCCTTGTAATATAATCACGTTAACAACAAAATACTCCACCTTCACTTGCAACTTGAATTTTTAAAATAATAGTAATCATCGAAATCGAAAAAATAATATTTCGAAATTTTGAATTTATTAAATTTGATAGAGAAATAATAATTCAGGATACTCTAATTTTTTTTCCAAAAAATAATATTCATTTCTAATAATTATTAATGTTGAATAATAATTTTTTAAAAAATAAAAAAATTTTATTTTTTTAAAAAACTCCTTTGTCATTTTCTATAATCTTTTGCTGATGTATTATAAATAAAATATAGACTTTACAGTACGTACTTAAATATATTTTTTTTTTTTTTATTTATTATGCTTGAAATTCTTACACTGCAATTTTGAAAATATGGAATTTTTACGATTATACAAAATGTCATTAAATGTATATCAATTTATATTAAATTTTTTTATTTTTTTTAAATATTATATTAGACTTTTAAAATGATAAAAATATCTTGGTGTTATCTATCGACACATAGAATTTAATTTAAAAAATAAACACTTGTTTTTTAATAAATAATTGCTGAAGCTTTAAAATAAATTAATAAATAACCCTGGTGAAAATTATTTCTCCGATTTTTTTCGATTTTTGAAAATCGGAGTAATTCAGAGAAAATCGGAGAAAAATCGGAGAAATAATTTTCACCAGAGAAATCATAAAATAATTATACATGAAAGTGGGTATAGGCGCTAAAATCAGGACAATTTTATATATTTATTATAAAATAATTGTATGCATAGTTGTATGAGTGTCAACCGGGCGGAAGTTAACGGTAATGCGTTTGTTCGACTGATTACTTGATCAATCGTGTCTCTAATGCAAATACCGTAAAACCATTGCCGAACAAAAATGAAAAAAAAAAACTCTAGTCAAATAAAAAAATACATTTGAAAAAATAAAATAAGCGATACACAGGACGACTCACGTATGTGTGAATAATAAAAGGTATATAGAAGATAAAATACCCCATTGCTCAGGGGGGAAAGCTGAGGCATATGAAGGAAAAAAAAAAAAAGAGAAAATCANTAAAAAAAAAAAAAATAAAAAAATTCAACACCTGCTATTCAAAAGCCATCGGATGCATTTTCTTTTTTCTAAAAAAAGAAAATTCGACATTTGACAGAGAAATAGTAACGAAATTTGGATAGTAAATTTTATAAATTATTGCTAAAATAATTTAAAGGATATTTTTAAAATATTTCGAATAAGAAATTAGAAATATTTCGAATGAGAAATTAGAAATATTTCGAAACGAGTCAATGAATAAATAATTCAAGATAATCCAGACTACTTCTCCCAAACAATATATAAAATAATTAAATAAAAAATATTTTTTACGTTAAAAATAGATGACAAAAAAGTGTAGAATCAAATGCATATGATGGTTCCATAATAATTTCAGCTATAACAACTCTTCACCATAAGAAATAAAAAATAAAAAAAAAAAAATAACACACACACACTATAAAGGACACACCATAAAAACGAGTATGGGGATGACAACCTGTTGTTGGATTGGACGAGATCAACCGGTGTCTTTCAATCGTAAATGTATAGGTGTATAAAAAATCTATGAGGTAAAGATGATGATGATCATGATGATGATGATAATAATATTGTATCCTACAAATACAAACTCACAACTTGTCTGGTGTCTATTTGAATGTGTATGTGTGTGTTATGCTGGTAACTTGCTGGTGGTTCATTTAAAGTAAGAATATATATGAAAAAAAAAAAAAAAAAGATTCCCCTGAATAACACCGTGTAGTGATGATGTTGCTTGATTTTAGCCTGGTGCGCACCGATGTATACGCCATTTCCAACACTGTGCCAGTCGCCTGGTGACCGCGACCGGGTTAATAACGCCTTCGCCATGGATTGAAAAACGCAATTCTATTTTTTGTCATTTTTTTTATCCCAGTAATTAATTTTATTTTATTATTTTTATTATTTATTTTATTTATTAACAATTTATCTAAATTTTAAATGAAAAAAAAATTAAATTTATTCAAAGATTTTTTTTTATTTTGATTTATGAGTTTAATGACAGTTTAAAGGTACTGCAAGTGAATTGTTTATATTTTTTTATAAATATTATTTTGGATTTATTTAAATAAAATAACAGTGAAAATTGAAAATTGTGTTGAAAAAAAATAAAAACTTGAATTTTAAAGAATTTTTTTTAATTTAAGAATTAAAATTAATTATTTATTTTATTTTTTTGGAGTGTTATTATAATTAGTGATCAGATTGCTGGTGTTTTTTTTTTTTTTGTGAGGTGGTTTTTGGGGGGTGGTGGTGTGATTGGGGTTTTTTTCGAAATGCCGGTAGCCGAGATGCTGCCGGAAAAAGCTTCCGGTAAAAACAATTTAAAAATTGATATAAATAATAATAAAAATAATTATTATAAATTTTTATTATTAAATAAAAATTTAAGAACTTTTGAATTTTTTTATTTGGCTATTATATTTATTGGATTAATACAAGGATGTTTTGGACACAAAATTGCCGGTATGTTTATTTAAAATAATAATTAAAATTTTCCTTATAAATTTACTCCAAAATGAAATATAATTTTTTTAAATTGTTATAAATTTATATGGAATATTGGTGTTTAATTGGAGCTCTTGAGATGTCAATTTGACACAATGTTTGACCCATTGACACTGTCATTGATACATACCTACGTTAAAAATCAACTGTCACATATTGAATCTCATTTTTTTTTTTTCTTTTCGCTATCTTATTTATTATTTAATTATATTTATATTATGTTTATCTATGCTCAATTAATTTTATTATTTTTCGTTAAATTTAAATTTACTATTTTTCATTACTGATCATAGTTAATGGTAGGTAATTACGTGGTAATAATTAATTTTCAATGTTATTTATAATTTTTTTTTTTTCATAAAACTATGACAACTTTTATATCAAATAATATTATAATAACTTGATTTTATAAGATGTTTGTGTGTGTGTGTGTTATATTTTTTAATTTCTTGCAAAACCGGTTTGACATGGTAGGATCTTTTTTAAACACACATCTTCTTTATGATCTTGGTTTTATGCACGCATGTCTGATACATACGTAGTAGAGAAATAAGAAGCCGGTTCAGATTTTAGTCAAAACATTTTTTATTCTCAATATATATACATTTTTTTATTTCATTATTAATTAATTATTTATATTGCTTTTTTTAACTGTCAACTAGTTTTTTTTTTTCCATCAATTTGTTGATACAGAAAAATAATTATAAAAATAAAGCTTTCTGCTCCAGAAAAGAGATTTTTTTTTTTTTTTTAAATGCATGTTTTTCTTTTTATTTTTTTTTGTACAAATACATGCAATTAATCTTGAAATTTTTCCTCTTAAAATTTAAAACGAAAATATTTGTATTAAAATTATACGATATTAATTTTTATCAGTTTCGTTTCTCTCATTTCTTTGGTATTTTATTGTAAATATTTTTCGAGTAATACATCGGTACAGAAATTATGAATCTATTCACACACAAAAATGGAAATTATTTACATTCCATTTGACAAGTCATAAAAAGATACAAGACTGACAAGTTGAATGTTGTCTTTTTTTTTTTTTTTTGTGCGCAATCAAAATGATAATTTTTTTCTTCAATATTTTATGACTTTTTTTAAAAAAATAAATATTGCACGTATTGAATAAAATTCTTGAAGTGTCTATCTTATCAAGTGCAAAAAAAAAAATAACAAAAACATAAATATTTAAAAATATTTAAAATTATTATTTTATTGATTAAACAATTATTATTATTCAAATATTCTAAAAATTAAAATAAGATTTTCGAATTATTCTTGAAAATTCAATCAATAAAATTTACATGATTTTCAATTAATAAATCAGTCAACAATAACAATTGAATATTTATTTAAATTTAAAAAAAAATACAATAAATTTATGATTTATTTAAATAAATAAATTAATGAAAAAAAAAAGGGAAATATTGAATAACAAATTGAAAGAAAGGCCAAGAGTATGAAGGCCAACATGTGTGAGTTTATCATCTGGTTGTTGTTGACCGTGACACACCCGGAAAGCAACGACCCAACAAATAATAATTTTAATCTTATAATTACCCAAAAATAGGAAATATCTATATGAAATATTATAAACTACTAGATTAATTTTATCTAATTGATAAATATTTAAATTCCCAAAGTTTATCTACAAATAATTAAACGAATAAATTATAAAAATTTTTTCTTTTAAATAAACAGATAATTTTTTTGATTTGACAGTGATGATATGAACAAAATTATTTATAAAAAAGGCTAAAAATTATAAAAATAATAAAGAAGAGATCTATGATCAAGAAGATTATTTACCAAGAAATTTATACTATAGCAAGTGAGTTCTAGTATCATGAATATACGTGCGACACGTGCATTCAAGAATAAAAAAAAAATATTCTTCTCTTCTTTTTCATCAGCCCACTGACCTATAGAGCTTCATGTATTTCATCTTGCCGTTGAATTATCATTATTATTTATCATTCCATACAGGGAAAGTTTTCTAGCCAATGGAAATCAATCGATACATATTTCCATCATCATCATCATCACTCTACAAAAAAAAAAAACAAAACAATAGTAAAATCGAAAAATCGAAATAAAAAATAACACCATGAATAATTATGAAAAAAAAATTTAATTAAATATAAAAAAATTATATTTTAAATATATTACATTCATGCTTTAATTTAAATATTACAAACACGTTTTTTATTTATTTTTTTTTTCGTTTAAATTTGAAACTTATTTGTTAGCTTGAAAAAAAAAATAGTTACCAAATGATTGTCACGAATTGTTCCGCTATTCGATTTTTTATTCAGTTGTCGTTGCACGTGATTTTTCATATATATTTTTAAAATATAATTTTTTAAAATTCTTTTGTTCTTTGGTTGTTATTTAACCGTTTTGTTTGACTGTTATATACACCTTGATGATAAGACAAGTTATTTAAAATTTTGCAGGTTGTAAAGATAAAAGAAAAAAAACAAATAAAAAATAATTACCATCAGTATAAATTCCAAGTTTTGCAAATAATATTATTTGGAATAATTTAAATACACAAAAAAATCTGTATACAGAGAGTTTTAAAAGAGAAAAAAAAAAGAGTAATATGAGTACGAATTGAAATGAGAGTTGGTGGGTGAGTTGATAACGTGTCGAGAAATGTCAGGTTGTTTCAACACACAAGGGACATAGTTTTATATTATGTTTATGTATAGGGGAAATATATATACATATTATGGATTGATGATAAAGGTATATACATATAGAAAAGAGGCAAGAGAGTCGAGGTAGGCGGACCAGGCTCACCAGGTTCATCGACCTCGGACTAGCGGCCAGGCGGATAGCGGGACCCTGGCTCCAATGGTCCCGTCTCAATCGTGCACTCTCCTCTCTTTTAACCATATAAATAAATTTTTTTTTTTTTTAAACAATATATTACAAATAATTTTACTGTATTTATTAAATTAAATAATCATAAATTCATATTATACATTTTTTTTTTGTAATATAAATTGATGAATATATTTTTTTCGATTTTTTTTTATTTAAATTTAGTATTACGTATAGAAATTTAATTCTCAAACAGGTAGACACGATCTAAAATTAAATTCTACCTTCTGCAGTCACTATCTTATACCTGAAATCATGATAAAAAAAAAAATATATTTATATTTATAAGAAAAAGTCATCCTGTTCTTCTTTAGTTGATTTTTTTTTTTTCTTTTTTTTCAATTTACTTTTTTTTCTTATTTTTTAATTTATTTTTATGTACTGTTTGGAAACGCACGAGACTAGGAAGATGAATTTTATTTTATATGAATCCTCTTCTGTATTTATTATATATATTTTTTTAATTTTTTTAATTTTCATTTACCTCATTTTAGACGAGCCACGATATACACCGAGTGAAAGCTTAGAGGTTTTCTCACGTAAAATTTATGAAACGACAATTTTACAAAATAAATATATATCTTAGTTCAACTACACTAGTTTTTTTAATGAACCGGAATAAATATTGAGTTTAAAAAAAAAANTATTGAAGAAAAAAAAAAAAAAAAAAAAGAATTTAATAAATATATTTTAATTATAAAATAAATAAATATTTGTATTATTTGCTGAATGTAAATTTTGCAATGATTTTTTTTTTAAAATAAATATGAATTAATGAATTTTGTAAATGAATTTGGTGCACGACTTTAGCCTCCAGTCGTTGACCTTTCTTTTCATTCCAGTTGGTAAATCCAGTTGAATCATTTATACCTGTTAGCCGCGACGCGGCGTGCAAGCCTGATGATCCGATTGGATCCGATATATATTTCTATATTCACTTTAAATATATTTAAACATGATAAAAGAATATATTTAATAATAAATATACAAATAAAGATAAAAAAAAAAAAGAAGAATTTAAAGTAAATAAATCAAAAAAGATATAATAAAAAATAAATCATGTCTCGTTGTTGTCAACTTTGTCTTTTGTCATAATCTTCATTGTAATTTATCCAAAAGGTCTTAAATTAAATTATCCATACACACATACATTCATAACAAAATACACACACACACACACAAATACAATCAACTTCCTTTTATTTAAAAATTATTTAAAAATAAATAATTTTTTTTTATCTACGTGACTGTGAATAATAATTTTTTTTAACAATCACAATGTCAAGTATTTAAATTTAATTTTCACTCATTGTAGNTTTTTTTTTTTTTTTTTGTTGACATCAATCATAATTAATAAAAAAAAATTTCTTTTTAAAAAAAAATAATAATTAATAATAATTATAACAATTAACAAATTGTCCAATAAAATATATTTTTCTTTTGTCGAAAAAAAGTATTATTAATAATTAAAATAATAATTTTATTAGCTAATAAATAATATATATATAAATATAACAAAGTGTCATTTTTAATATTATATAAACAAGTCAATTTCATTCAATAAATTAGTTGAATCAAATTATTCATAAACATCGAGGTCATTGAATGAATTTCACTTGGTAATGTATACAGTACCTCGAGATATATATATGTATACTCACTGGTTTATAAGGATGAGGGACAATTGACATACTCTTGGGTGTATAATGACCTCACTTACACACATTTGAACCTTTATTGTTAATTCGATAAATCGTTTGATCTAGATTTTTTTATTTTTTATACAATTTAAAAAAAAAATGAATCAAATGGAAAAAAAAGAAAAAAAAAGTTTTGCATCTTTAAAAAAAAAATAATACAATAAACCCTATGTATATAAAATAAGGCTAATGAAAAGAAAATGAAAAGAAAAAGGAAGAGAAAAAGAAAAAAAAAAATATGTGTATTATGTAGGTGGAATAATGATTATCTCAAGAGAACAAGAAAGAATGAGAAAATAAATGTGTGGTCCTTGTTAGATTTTGCTTTGTAATGTGTTGTTGTCTCTTGAGGTACTTAATATATATATATAAAAAAAAAAAATATTTATTTTCACTCTTTCTATTTATGATTGTTTCTTTTTTTAATGCAACTCCTTGTTTAGCATTAATACGCTATACCATCTCTTCATTCTTTCAGTCAACAAGTTTACCTCTTCTTCCTCTTTCTCGTACTAGTGTGTATACTTGCATTGATGCATTGTAATACTTGTCCTTTATTTTATGTATTACATTGAGAGTTTGTATATATATATATTTTTTTTTTATACGAGCTATACACTGACTTTGGTACCAGCCTGTACATGTTAAAAAGCCTGGCACGAGACACCAACGAATCAGAGAATTGCTTAGATGTACATGAGGAAATCAACATCATTCTCAACACTCTATTCTTATTTGATTATTTTTTTTTTATTCTAATCAATTTGTCAATTAATCAATTGATAATTATCAATTAATCAAAACATAATTATCAATTTATCATATTTTTTTTTCATTCATTAAAAAATTACTAGAGTTTTTTTTCTTTCGATTAATTTTATTTCGAATTTCGATTTGTATTTTATTTCGAATTTCGATTCGTATTTTTTTTTTTCGATGTAATAGTTATGAATTTCATATTTAAATTTGTTAATAAAAAAAATGTAAAATGTGACTCTTTAGTTATGTGGCGAAAGGCCGCATAAGATTGCAAGTCCCTTTTATTTATTTTTATATTTTTTTTCTTTTTTTTTACTTTGCACTCAATGAGAATTACTATACAGTAATATGATGCAACATCATGTTTATACTGACACAAATCACAAATCAAATAACGACTAGATTTACTTAACTTGTATATATATAAAATTATTTATTTTTTATTTTTTAACATGAAGAGAAAAATAAATATTAAATTAAACTACTTGTTGCTGAGAAATTTTCAGTGAACCTTTCACCTATCACGACTATGTTCATCTTTATTTTCTAAATTTTTTTTTTTTATGTATATTATTTTTATTTATTCAACTACTATTAATTATTGAATTTAATTTTTTTTACAATTTACAGAAGATGGAATTTCTGGCTGCGCCCCAGGAATGTTCAGGTGTCATGATGGAAAGTGCATATATTCAACATCAGTTTGTAACTATCAAAAAGACTGTGAAAATGCCGAGGACGAAATGCAATCATGTCGTAAGAATATTTTTATTATTTCTCAGCTACACTATTATTTATATAGTTAAAAAAAAAATTTTTTTATATTTAATTTTTATTGTTACTACTCTATAAAAACCGGATGGATAAATATCGAAATTCTAGTTGAGTTCGTTGATGATTTCCTGCATGCAAACTCCGCTCAACTTCCGGCAATAATTTTATTTCAAAAAAAAAAAAAAATCATTAATAATAATAATAATAAACTAGTTAATTAAACTTTTTTTTTTTTTGTATATTTAATTTTAGCACCACCTGAATGTGAAGTTGGACAGCTATCTTGTAATCAGTATATTTTTAACAAGACATATTGCATACCACCACATCAAAGATGTGACATGACTGTTGATTGTGTTGATGGTACTGATGAAGCTGGTTGCAGTGAGTATTTTTTTTAAAATCCGTTATTAATTTAATCGTGTGACATGCATGGTTATAATTTATCACACGGAAATATTTATAAACAAATGATGATTTAAATAATAATAAAAAAAAATAATAATTTATTATTTTTATCGATCATGTGTGGGTATTGTAACTCACTGTGTCAATGTCAAGGTTAAATATATAATTTAAAAAATAGTAATGAAAAATTTAACAAAGAAAAATATAAATTTTTTATTATTTTTATGAAAAATATTTACATAAATACTCATCACACGCAAACACACACTTGAGTGTCATATTTCTTTTTATTGTTAGTCATTTATGTCACATGATATATAAATAAATTTATTATTTTTTTTAAAACTGATATAATATGACATTTAAAATTGCAAAAAATATAACTGTATATTATTAATTTTACAGCATACAGAAAATGTCAACATGAAGATTTTAAATGCAACGGTATAACACCAGAACTTTGTATACCAAAAGATAAAAAATGTGATGGTTATTTAGATTGTCGAAATGGTAAAGATGAAGAAAATTGTCCATCAAGTATTAAACCAGCATGTAGATTAGATCAATTTAAATGTAATTCAACTCATCAATGTGTTGAACAAAGTGCAAGGTGTAATCACAAGGACGATTGTGGTGATAATAGTGACGAGGAACATTGCAGTAAGTGACAATTAAACCAATATTCAATTGTCATCAACAACTTGACCAATAATTATTTTAAAACAATAATTATTATTTGACCTAGTAAAATAAAAAAAAATAAAATAAATTTTATTTTGATTTAATAAATAAATTGACCTAAATATAAATTAAAAATTAAAAATATTTTACTGATTTTTTTTTTTAAATTACAAAATAAAAATAAAATAAAAAAATTGACCCAGTTTTATTGATGATTATTTTTTTTTGTTTTATTTTTCCAGGTTTTCCACAATGTACAAGTAATCAATTTCGTTGTGCAAATGCACTATGTATACCATCAAAATATCAGTGTGATGGACATATTGATTGTCATGATGGTTCTGATGAAAAATCCTGTACAGTAACAGTATGTCCTGGTAATAAATTCATGTGTCCAAAAGGACAAGATGGTAAACCATTGTGTATTGAAAAATCACAATTATGTGATGGTAAACAAGATTGTGCTGATGGTGCTGATGAAGAAGCAGCATGTTCAACAACAATGTGTTCAACACTTGGTTGTCAATATAAATGTCAAGCATCACCAATTGGTGGTGTATGTTATTGTCCAGAAGGACGTGTACTTGCTAATAATTCTGGTAATTGTATTGATCGTGATGAATGTAATGAATGGGGTTATTGTGAACAATTATGTGAAAATACTGATGGTTCATATATATGTAAATGTGCACAGGGTTATACATTAAATGGTAGAAATAAATGTCGTGCAATACATGATTTTCATAGACCAGAAAATAGTCAAACTGAATTATTATTAGCACAAGATGAAGCTCTATGGCGTATGAATGTTAATGGAAATAATCGTACAATAATTGCAAATACAACAAGTGCAAGTGGAATTGATTATTTATATTCTGATAATTTAATTTTTTGGAGTGATGTTAAAACAAGAAGAGTACATTCACAATCATTGGGTATTGCTGGTGATGATGTTGGTACTATTGAAGATAATGAACAAATTGATATATCATTACCAGGTTCATGGTCACCAGTTGCAATTGCTGTTGATTTTATTGGTAGAAAATTATATGTTGTTGATTCAATTGTACAAAAAATTGATGTATTTGAACTTGATGGTCATTTTCATGCAATTGTACTTGGTTCAAATTTAACAAGTCCAGCTGATATTGCACTTGATCCAACAGTTGGTTTAATGTTTATTGCTGATAATAAACAAATATTACGTTCAAATATGGATGGTACATCATCATATCCAATAATAACTGAAGCAGCATATCGTGTATCTGGTATTGCTGTTGATATGATTGTCAAAAGAATATATTGGTGTGATTCTCTACTTGATTATATTGAAACATCTGATTATAAAGGTGGTAAAAGAGTTATGATATTACGTGGTGCAAATGTACCATCACCAATAAGATTATCTGTATTTGAAAATCGTGTTTATTGGTCAGATAGTATTAAACAATCGCTAATGTCTGTTGATAAAAATCAAGGTGAATATAGTGTACAAACAATATTTAAAATACGTGATGCTAAAGCAATTAAAGTACTACATCCACTTGTACAATCAACAAATAATATTAAAAATCCATGTGGTAATAATAATGGTGGTTGTCAACATATGTGTATTATAACAGCACCTGGTGGACGTGAAAATGGTTTAGCATATCGTTGTGCATGTAATATTGGCTGGAAATTATCAGCTGATTTACGTAATTGTAATCGTGTACAAGAATTTTTAATGTATTCACAACAACGTTTTATAAAAGGACGTATTCTAGATCCATTTATTGAAGGTTTTAGTGATGCAATATTACCAGTTGTATCAAGACGTGCTAGATTTGTTGGTCTTGATTATGATGCACATGATGAATATATATATTACAGTGATGTATTACAAGATGTTATTTATCGTGTACATCAAAATGGTACTGGTAGAGAAATTGTATTAGCATCACAAAATGAAGGTGTTGAAGGTCTTGCTGTTGATTGGGCTGCTAAAAATTTATATTATATTGATTCACGTAAAGGTACATTAAATGTATTAAGTACTAAAAATATAACATATCGTAGAACTCTATTAAAAAATTTAAAAAGACCTCGAGCTATTGTTATACATCCAAATCATGGTTATATATTTTTTTCTGAATGGGATCGTCCAGCAAATATAAGTCGTGTACATGCTGATGGTACAAATTTAATTGTATTTAAAAATTTAACACTTGGTTGGCCAAATGGTTTAGCTATTGATTTTATTAAAAATCGTTTATATTGGTGTGATGCATTACTTGATCATGTACAACATTCAAATCTTGATGGTAATGATGTTAAAACAATAAGTCCACGTTTAATACGTCATCCATTTTCATTAGCAATACATGAAAAATGGATGTATATTACTGATTGGCGTTTAGATGCTATTATTAAATTAAATAAAGAAACTGGTGATAATGAAATGATACTTGTACGTGAACCACCAACAAATCGTCTTTATGGTGTTAAAGTATATAGCAGAGAAATACAAACAATACTTGATCATCCATGTAGTATTAATAATGGTGGTTGTGAAAAATTATGTTTTGGTATACCAACAACAACAACACAAAATGGATCATCATCATCATCATCATCATCATCATCATCATCATCAAGATCATTACCATTATTAACGAGAGTTTGTGGTTGTCCATATGGTGAAAGATTAACACCAAATGAAAGAACATGTACATCTGATCCAGATTCTGAACCACCAGTACAATCATGTCCAAATTCATGGGATTTTACATGTGCAAATCAACGTTGTGTACCACAATCATGGGTATGTGATGGTGATGATGATTGTCTTGATAATAGTGATGAAAATCAAAATTGTACAAAACCAACATGTGGACCAAATGAATTTCAATGTAAATCTGGTAGATGTGTACCATTAAGTTTTAAATGTGATTCAGAAAATGATTGTGGTGATTATAGTGATGAAATAGCATGTCCAAATATAACATGTAGCTCAAGTCAATTTACATGTGATAATAATCGTTGTATACCATCAACATGGAAATGTGATTCAGAAAATGATTGTGGTGATAGTTCAGATGAAGGACCATTATGTGCTGCTAAAACATGTTCATATTTTCAATTTACATGTCCAAGATCTGGTCATTGTATACCACAAACATGGGTATGTGATGGTGATAATGATTGTTTTGATCAACAAGATGAAATGAATTGTCCACCAGTAACATGTTTATCAACTCAATTTACATGTGCTGATCAAAAAATGTGTATATCAGAAACATATAAATGTGATGGTTTACCAGATTGTAATGATGGTAGTGATGAAGTTGGTTGTCCATCATTATCACCAGATCAATGTAATCCAGATAAACAATTTCAATGTGTTAGCTCTGGTGTATGTATACCAAAAACATGGTTTTGTGATAAAACACCAGATTGTAATGATAAATCAGATGAACCAGATACATGTGATCAACATAATAATGAATGTAGTAATGGTTATTTTAAATGTGTTACACCAATAAATCAATCATGTGTATTTAAAACATATATATGTGATGGTAAAGATGATTGTGGTGATGGTTCTGATGAAGATTCATTGCTGCATGGTTGTGGACCACCACCATTCAAGTGTGAATCAAATCAATGGAAATGTCCAAATGTAACTGATCGTTGTGTTGATATTAAAATGGTATGTGATGGTAAAGTTGATTGTCCAAATGGTGCTGATGAAGGTATTGGTTGTGATTTAGGTGAATGTACACATCGTGGTGGACGTTGTAGTAATGATTGTATTGAAACACCAATTGGTGCACAATGTATATGTCCATCTGGTGAAGAATTATCACGTGATGAATATACATGTCAAGATTTTGATGAATGTGATCCACCAGGTAGATGTTCACAAACATGTACAAATACAAAAGGTAGTTATTTTTGTACATGTGGTGATGGTTATAAATTAGAAAATGATAATCATACATGTAAAGCACTAAATCATTCAGCAGCATTTTTAATAATATCAAATAGACATACAATATTAGTTGCTGATTTACATGATCAAGCACTTGAAAGAGTACCAATTAATGTTGAAAATGTTGTTGCAACAGCAAGTAATATGCATACTGGTACAATATTTTGGTCAGATATGAAACTTAAAAAAATATCACGTTTAGAAAGAGGTGGTGATCCACAAGATGTTATATCAACTGGTCTTGATCTTGTTGAGGGTCTTGCATATGATTGGATTGGAAAAAATTTATATTGGCTTGATTCAAAATTAAATACAATTGAAGTTGCTAAAGAAAGTGGTTTAAATCGTATGGTATTAGTTAAAGAAAATATAACACAACCAAGAGGTATGTGTCTTGATCCAAGTCCAAAAACAAGATGGTTATTTTGGACAGATTGGGGTGAAAATCCACGTATTGAAAGAATTGGTATGGATGGTACAAATCGTTCAACAATAATAAGTACAAAAATATATTGGCCAAATGGACTAGCACTTGATACAGCAAATAAAAGAATTTATTTTGCTGATAGTAAACTTGATTTTATTGATACATGTCGTTATGATGGTTCACAACGTATACAAGTATTAGCAAGTTCACATTATTTATTACATCCACATTCATTAACACTATTTGAAGATACAATGTATTGGACTGATCGTCAATTAAATCGTGTATTATCTGCTCATAAATTTAAAGGTATCAATCAAACTGTTGTATCACATTTAATATCACAACCATTGTCAATACATGTACATCATCCTGTGCTACAACAGTTATATGATAATCCATGTGATAATGCAACATGTCAACACCTTTGTTTATTGTCACCAAGTGATAAACGTGGCTATAGTTGTAAATGTCTAGTTGGCTATAAATTAATTGTTGATAGTGGCAATTGTATTGAAGAAGAAACACCATTCTTGATGATATTACGTGGTACACAAATTGTTGATGTATCATTAATACCAAAAAATAGTAATACCGGTTTTATAACACCAATTGTTGGTGTTGATGGTGGTTCATTAATTGATTATGATCGTCAAAATCATACAATATATTGGCTACAAACAAAAGACGGTGATGATGAAAATGGTACAATATATACAATACCATATACTGGTGGAAATAAAACAGAATTTCCAAATCCAAATGGTGATTCTGGTATTGTTGGTTCACCATCAACAATGGCATTTGATTGGCTTGGTAGAAATTTATTTATTGGTAATAAAATTGCATCAAATATTGAAGCAATTAAAGTTGATACTATTGATAAATATCGTACAGTTATTATTGCAAATGATGGTAATAAAACATCTGTTTCACGTCCAAAATCAATGTGTCTTGATCCATTAGATGGTTATATATTTTGGATTGACGAGGGTGGTAATGGTGTTAATGAAAAAATTGGTAGAATTAATATGAATGGTGAAAATTCATTGATACTAGTTGATGATACAAATAGACTTGAAGCAATAACAATTGATATACCAACAAAAACAGTATATTATAGTTCACAAAATCCAAGTTTTATTAAATCAATGTCATCTGATGGACAAAATAAACGTACAATATTAACACGTATTAATAATATTGCATTACCAAAATCACTTGCTGTACATGAATCAAAGCTATATTATCTTGATCCATTGTATGATAAAATTGAACGTGTTGATTTACCATATGGTACGAATCCAGTAATTATGATTGACAATGAATCAACACTTAAAACACTTGTTATATATAAAAAACGTGCAATTGGTTCACATCCATGTTTAGAAAATAATGGTGGTTGTGAACAGCTATGTTTACCGTCAATTGGTGGCTCAAGAGTATGTGCATGTTCAATGGAATATAAAATGATTAATAATACAAAATGTGAACCATATAAAACATTTGCTGTTGTAACACAGTTGGATGTTGCACGTGGTTATAGTTTAACTGATTCAAAAGAAGCAATGATACCAATAACTGGACCAGGACATCATATATTACATATTGATGTTCATTATTCCGAAAATTGGATATATTGGGTTGAATTTAATCGTGGTTTATGGAATGGTATATTTCGTATACGTCCAAATGGAACTGAAATAACATCAATTGTTAAATATGGCATTGGTTCAAATGGTATAAGAGGTCTTACCATTGATTGGATTGCTGGTAATATTTATTTTTCAAATGTATTTCCACATGATAATTATGTTGAAGTATGTAGATTAGATGGTAGTTTTAGAAAAGTATTAGTTAAAACAACAACAGATGCACCACGTGAACTTGCTGTTAATCCAATTAAAAAATTATTATATTGGATTGATTATGGACAATATCCAAGAATTGGTAAATCAAATTTAGATGGTAAAAATTGGATGCCAATAGTAACATCTGGTATAAGTACACCAAGAGATATTACAATTGATTTTTCAACACATGATGTTTATTGGGTTGATTCAAAACTTGATGTTATACAAAAAGTAACATGGAGTGGTGGTAATCAACAAACAATTAGAAGAAATTTACCAAATCCAATGGGTATTGCTATTTATGGTAATGATGTTTATTGGGTTGATAGAAATTTAGCAACTGTATTTAAAGCAACAAAATTACCAGGTGATGTTACATTACCAACATTAGTACGTACAAATTTACCAAAATTACGTGATATATCAATATTTGATGAAACAAATCAGCCAAAAGATGACAGTAATCCATGTTCAAAAATATTAAATGGTGGTTGTCAACAATTATGTTTTGCATATCCAAATGAAACAGAGGCACGTTGTGATTGTGCAACTGGTAAATTATCAAATGACAATAAAAAATGTGAAAATATTGATGAATATCTTGTATTTGCAACAAGAACTGAAATACGTGGAATAAATTTAGATTTACAATCAACAAATATACCATTTAAACCAATTGGTAATTTAACAAATGTCGTTGGTATTGATTTTGATTATGATGATAAAAAATTATTATTTACACAAATACGTCCATGGGCAAAAATAGCATGGTTATCATCAGATAATTTTATGAAAAATGATATACATACAATAATTGGTAAAGGTATTAATCCCGAGGGTATATCATATGATTGGACACAAAAAAAAATATACTGGACAGATTCATCAAATAATAGTATATATGCTATGAATTTAGATGGTAGTGATCTTGTTATGATAACACGTGTTGATCGTCCAAGAGCAATTGTTGTTGATCCATGTAATGGTACATTATATTATACTGATTGGGGACGTTTTGGTACATCTGGTAAAATATATCGTACAACAATGGCTGGTTCATTAAAAAAAGCTATTATTGATAAAGATTTATCACAACCAAGTGGTTTAGCAATTGATTATGATGAAAAAATGTTATATTGGACAGATGCTGTACGTGAAAAAATTGAACGTTCTGATTTAAATGGTAAAAATCGTGAAGTACTTGTATCAGCAACAATATATCCATTTGCAATAACAGTATTTCGTGAACATATTTATTGGACTGATTTACAATTACGTGGTGTTTATAGAGCTGAAAAATATACTGGTGCAAATAAAATTGAAATGGTTAAACGTTTAGATGATTCACCACGTGATTTACATATATATTCACCATTAAAACAACAATGTAATGTTAATCCATGTAATATTAATAATGGTGGTTGTGATAAATCATGTCATCCAGGACCAAATAATAAATCAGAATGTAAATGTGATGATAATAGTCGTCTTGTTAATGAAGAACGTATGTGTGTATCTAAAAATGTAACATGTGATAGTAATAAATTTTCATGTAGAAATGGTAGATGTATATCAAGAATGTGGGCATGTGATGGTGATGATGATTGTGGTGATGGTACAGATGAAGATATTAATTATTGTTCATATCATTCATGTAGTCCAAATGAATATAGATGTAAAAATGGACGTTGTATATTTAAATCATGGAAATGTGATCATGAAAATGATTGTCGTGATGGTAGTGATGAAGAAAATTGTGTATATCCACCATGTGCTAATGGTGAATTTACATGTGCAAATTATAGATGTATACCACAATCACAAGTATGTAATGGTGTTAATGATTGTAAAGATAATATAACATCTGATGAAACACATGAACGTTGTCCAAGAAATAATACATGTCCACCAAATCATTTACAATGTAAAACAACAAATATTTGTGTTGAACCATATTGGTTGTGTGATGGTGATAATGATTGTGGTGATAATAGTGATGAAGATCCAATACATTGTTCACAACGTACATGTCCACAAAGTAGTTTTCGTTGTCCAAATCATCGTTGTATACCAGCAACATGGTATTGTGATGGTGATGATGATTGTCTTGATGGTAGTGATGAACCACCAGGTTATTGTCAATCAGAAGGACGTACATGTTTTGGTGATTTATTTACATGTGACAATGGTAATTGTATACCAAGAATATATATATGTGATGGTGATAATGATTGTCTTGATAATTCTGATGAAGATGAACGTCATCAATGTAATGATCGTAAATGTGATGAAGATACTGAATTTACATGTGATGCTAATAAAGTATGGAATCGTGCACAATGTATACCTAAAAAATGGCTATGTGATGGTGATCCAGATTGTGTTGATGGAGCTGATGAAAATGTTACAATGCATCATTGTACACCAGCACCACCATGTGCTGATAATCAATTTAAATGTGATAATGGTAGATGTTTAAATAAAAATTGGCTATGTGATCATGATAATGATTGTGGTGATGGTAGTGATGAAGGTAAATTTTGTAATTCACAATATAAAAAATGTACAGCACTTGAATTTACATGTCAAAATTTTAAATGTATAAGATTACAATATCGTTGTAATGGACAAGATGAATGTGGTGATCATTCAGATGAAGTTAATTGTCCATCACGTGGTGGTGGTAGAAATATAACATGTCCAAATACAAATGAATTTAAATGTACAAATGGACAATGTATTGATCAATCATTAGTATGTAATAAAGAACCAGATTGTTCAGATGAAAGTGATGAACCAGCACATTGTAATGTTGATGAATGTGCTAGAGTTGAATTAAATCAATGTGGACATAAATGTATTGATACACCAACATCATACTATTGTGATTGTCAAGTGGGCTATAAATTATTAGAAGATGGTAAAGCATGTGCTGATATTAATGAATGTATTGATACACCACAAGTATGTAGTCAACAATGTGAAAATACACCTGGTAGTTTTTATTGTAAATGTAATGAAAAATGGTATGATAGAGCTGCTGATGAACATACATGTAAAAGACGTGATAATATAACACCATGGATTGTATTTACAAATAAATATTATGTACGTAATATGTCAATTGATGCATCAAATTATAGTTTAATGCATCAAGATTTAATAAATGTTGTTGCACTTGATGCTGATTATTTAACTGAAACAATATATTTTTGTGATGTTACGGCTAAAACAATATTTCGTGCACCACTTGCTGGTGGTGAAAGAGAAGCAATAATACGTCATGATAGTTTAGGTCTTGAGGGTATATCAATTGATTGGATTGGAAGAAAGTTATATTGGCTTGATAGACATGCAAAACATTTAGATGTTGCTGAACTTGATGGTACAAATAGAAAAACATTGCTAAAAGGTATATCTGATCCACGTGCAATTGTTGTACATCCTGGTACTGGTTATTTATATTTTACATCATGGCATTTACAAGCATACATTGGTAAAATGGGAATGGATGGTAGTAATTTTACACGTATATTAACATGGGAAGATGATATTGCATGGCCAAATGCATTAACAATTGATTATTTTACTGATAAAATATATTGGGCAGATGCACATCTTGATTATATTGCATTTGCTGATTTAGAAGGACATAATCGTCGTATTGTATTATCTGGACAAACAGTACCACATGTATTTGCAATAACTGTATTTGATGATCATATATTTTGGACAGATTGGAATTTAAAAGCAATAAGTAGAGCTGATAAATTTTCTGGTAATAATTTACGTGTACTTAGAAATACAACACATCGTCCATATGATATACATGCATATCATCCATTACGTCAATTACCATATAATAATCCATGTGGACAAAATAATGGTGGTTGTTCACATTTATGTTTAATATCACCACCAGCATCATCATATTTATTAGAAGGTTATGGACAACCAGGTGTAACATCATACACATGTTCATGTCCAAATCAATTTATACTTAATAATGATAATAAAACATGTCGTTCAAATTGTACTGATGGACAACATCGTTGTGGACCACCAGAAGATAAATGTATACCATGGTTTTGGAAATGTGATGGTGAACGTGATTGTAAAGATGGATCTGATGAATCACCAATATGTCCCGCAAGAGTATGTCGTCCAGGTGTATTTCAATGTGATAATGGTAATTGTACACCAAGTGTTACAATATGTGATGGTAAAGATGATTGTAGTGATAAAAGTGATGAAAAAAATTGTAAACTTGAATGTTCAGAACTTGAATTTAAATGTAAATCAAATGGTAGATGTATACATTCATCATGGCAATGTGATGGTGATGCTGATTGTATTGATGGTAGTGATGAAGATCCAGCAATATGTCATAATAAAACATGTGATCCAGATACTGAATTTAATTGTAAAAATGGTAAATGTATACCAAAATTATGGATGTGTGATTTTGATGATGATTGTGGTGATGATAGTGATGAACCAGCATTTATTTGTCGTCAAAAAAATTGTACAAATGGATGGCAACGTTGTCCAGGACAATCAAATTATCGTTGTATACCAAAATGGTTATTCTGTGATGGTAAAGATGATTGTCGTGATAAATCAGATGAATTACCAGAAAATTGTCCAATATGTGATGATAAAAATGAATTTAAATGTTCAAATAATCGTTGTGTACCAAAACAATGGCTATGTGATTTTGCTGATGATTGTGGTGATGGAAGTGATGAGAGTGATGCTGTTTGTAAGGGTAAATATCGTGAATGTTCAGAATCAGAATTTAAATGTGGAAATGGTAAATGTATTGCATCAAGATGGAGATGTGACAATGAAGATGATTGTGGTGATAACAGTGATGAAGTAGATTGTCATGTATTTGTTTGTCAGGTGATTTTTTTTTTTTAATATAATAAACCCTGGTGGAAAAAATCTCTCCGAATTTCTCCGAACAAAAAAATGGGAAAATCAATAAAAAAAACTCTGGAAAAATATCCAGAGAAAATTCGGAGAAATCCAGAGAAATTTCGGAGAGATTATTTCTACCAGGGAAATAAATAAAAATAAATTTTAATTATTAATCAATTTATTATTATTATTATTTATAATTTTTTTGTAGAATGATACATTCCAGTGTGCAAGTGGTCACTGTATATCATCATTTTTACGTTGTGATGGAACACGAGATTGTCGTGATGCAAGTGATGAAATTCATTGTCCACCAAGATATCCTGATGGACTTTATTGTCCACAATCAAGATTCCAATGTGACAATAATCTTTGTGTATCACTCTCTGATAGATGTGATGGTAGTGATGATTGTGGTGATGCATCCGATGAAAGTCCAGTTCTATGTGGTACTTATTCATTTATTTATTTTTAATATTCTTCAAATTATTAAATATTATTTATTAATTATTATTATGCTTTTTTTTTTTGTAGCCAACTTTACGTGTGATATTTAGCGTAGATTCCAATGTAATAATCATCGTTGTATACCACGTTATCAACTTTGTGATGGTATTGATAATTGCGGTGATGGTTCAGATGAAAATAATTTAACAATGTGTGCTAAAAGAATACGCCCATGCGATCCAAATGATGAATATCAATGTGCAAATAAAAAATGCATTGAAAGAATAAAATTATGTGATCATCATGATGATTGTGGTGATGAATCAGATGAACGTGGTTGTCATTCAGATAAACAATGTAATCCAACAAATAAAGGTGGTTGTTCACATTATTGTCAAAATATACATAATGATACTGGTTATATTTGTGCTTGTTATCCTGGTTATATAATATCTGTTGAAAATAATAAACAATGTGTTGATGTTGATGAATGTACAACTGGTACACATCATTGTTCACAATTATGTACAAATAGTAAAGGTGGTTTTTCATGTTCATGTCATGATGGTTTTAAACTTGTTGATAATCACAGTGGTGTTTGTCGTGCAAATGATGAAAATGGTGAATTATTATTTTCAACTGGTACAGAAATACGTTCAATAAATGTACATAAAAATGATGAATCATCAATTATAACAAATGAAAAACGTATACGTTCAATTGACATTGATCCAAAAATGGAATTAATATTTTGGATTGATTCACATGATAATACAATAAAACGTTCATATATGATTAATGCTAAAAATGGTTTAGCTAAAATTGGATATGCACAAGATTTAAATATTAAAAGTGATTCAAAACCAACAAGTTTAGCTGTTGATTGGATTGAAGATAATATATATTGGGGTGAAATTGATCCAACAGGTATACATCAATATGGTAGAATAATGGTATCAAAAACAGATGGACGTTATAGACGTTCATTGATAACATCAAATATTGAAAATCCATCATCAATTGCTGTTAATCCAGAAATTGGACGTATTGTATGGACAAATATTGGTAATCAGCCAAAAATTGAAACATCATGGATGGATGGTAATAAACGTAAAATTTTAGTTAATGATAAACTTGGTAAACCATCATCAATTGTCATTGATTATACAATGGATAATACAATATATTGGTCTGACAGTAAATTAAATACAATTGAATCAATAAATATGGATGGCACAAATAGAAAAATAATATTACGTGGTGATACACTTAAACATCCAATATCAATTGATATATTTGAAAATAATTTATATTGGACAACAAAATATACTGGTGAATTAATAAAACAAGATAAATTTGGTCGTGGTGTACCTGAAATAATAATTAAAAATATTATTGTACCTGGTGGAATTAAAATATATCATCAATTACGTTATAATACAACAATTAGAAATTCATGTTATAATTCACAATGTAGTCATCTTTGTGTTGCTGTACCATCTGGTTCAAAATGTTTATGTCCAGATAGTGCTGGACCAAGATCATTACAAGCTAGTGAACGTATTTGTGATGCATCTGTTGAAAGACCAAAACCATCACCAAGAATATGTCAATGTCAAAATGGTGGTATATGCCAACAATCAGATGAAAATGAACTTGTTTGTGCTTGTATTGAAAATTATCATGGTGAACATTGTGAAATTAATTTAACATTAACAAGAAATCATAATACTGTTACAGCAATATTTGTACCACTTGTTGTTGCATGTTTAATTTTACTTTCTGCAATTGCAATATTTATTGTACTAAAAAAACGACCATTGTAAGTATTTTTTAAGCTTCATTTGGTTATTGATATATTATTTATTTATATTTTTTTATTTAAATTTATTTTTTTTGTAGTGGAAAGACAGTAGGACTAGGTGGTTTAACAGCTCAAAGTGTTTCATTTAGACAAGGAACAAATATTGAATTTAATGGTCCAGCTCATGAAAGAATGGTAAATTACATGAAAGATAATTTAAATTAAAAATTTCTAAACAAGTAAATAATAAACTAATATTTAAATGGATGTTTTTTTTGTTTTTTAAAGGAACCACTCGATGTTGAATACAATATGAGTGATGTTGGTGTTAAAAATCGTGATTTTAGTAATCCAATGTATGATGCAGTTGTATTGGAAGCAACAAATGGTACAAGTAGTTCAATATATGAAGTACCAGCTGAAATGAAACCATCAAGTATCCAACACAAAGAACCACCACAGTTACATTTAAAAAGACGTGAATTAGATCCAACTAATAATGACTCAGGCAAAGACACTCAACAATTAGTAGAAGAAGATAAATCCGAGTGTTAGATTTTATTTTTTATATATATAATGACTAAAGAAAATATTAAATAATTTTATCTTCTATCTTTTATAATTTCAGTAGATAAAGTGCTCTTATATTTATTGTAGCTTGAATAGTATAAATTAATTATCAATTTAATTTGAATGGTTGTTGGATATTATAAATATATTTTAAATATAAATTACATTTTTTTATTTTATATTTAGCTATTCAAGCTACAATTAAACTACACTATTGTGTCATTATTATTATTTTTTTTTCTCTTTTTTTTAAAAAAAATAAGGTGTGATTTTTATAAGTCTTGTAAATATTTAATTATTACAAAAAAGAAGAAAAAAAATATATATTTCTATCATGTTATGTACCATAAAAAATACGCGCAACCATTTTAACATTCCATATTTTTTTTCTTCAATATTATATACAAAAAAATATGATAATAATATTTTTTAGAATTATTAATAATTATTATTATTAAAAAAATGAAAAAAAAATAACAAAAAAAAAAAAAATGAATATATAAGTGCAACCAAATGCATTATGGGACCAATCGTAATTATAAAAAAAAAATGAAAATAAAAATAAATATTTTTATACGAATGGAACTGAAAGAAAAAAAAAAAAAAATATTTATATTATTATTATAGAATAATGAAAATTAAAAAGTAAATAAATATATATTTATATTTAATGTGTAAACCAAAATCAATTAGTTGATTTTAATAATTAAATAAATTTTTTTTTTTAGTTTTTTTTTTAATTTCATTTTTCTCTTGATATGTTCTGTTAAAATTTTATTAATTATATTGTAGATTTTATAGAAAATCAATTGAAGATAGAAACAAAAGAAAAATAAATAAATAAAAAATAAAAATATGTTATATAAATAAATGTTTTTTGATGCAAGTATTTCAAAGCTCAGAATATTTTTTATTTGATCGGCCTCAACAATGTTGATTGTACATTTATTATTATTATTTAGATAAAAAAAAAAAAAAGAAATTAAATTGTATTCACAAAGTGAATTTGAAATTCGATTAATCTTGAATTTTATTATTTGTTTTATTTAAAAATACTAATAATTATTATTAAAATACTGATTAACTATTTTAAATTTCAGAAAAAAAATTAATGAATTTTTTAATAATTTAACAAAAGTATTTAAATTTAAAAATATAATTAAAATTTTTAATTATTTTTTTTTTAATTTTTATACAACTGTAAAAAATGGTATATAACTTGTTTTTTTTTCTGTCAATAATTTGTGTGTAATTTTTTTTTTATATATTACATTGTTACAAAAAAAAATATATATAAAATAAAAAAAATGATAATAATTGTTAATACATATATATGATAAACATATAAACATATTAATAAAAAAAATAAATAAATAAATAAAACCGTCCAATAATAATAATTAAAATAAAAAGAAATATATGAAGAAAATAATTTCGAAATTGATTCCCAAATTGTTTCTAACGCAAGTGGTCAGAGAAAATTAAGTATAAACAAAAATTGCTTTATGCATTTAGTTGTTTAAAATTGTCTAAATTCTAAATCTTGTTTGAGGATTTATTATTTTGTTTGTGGAAAAAATGAAATAAAAACTTGATAGTAAAAATGAAGTATGGCTAGTTATTTCATCATTTGACGAAATCTATTGACGTGTTTTTACTAATAACTCATTAGTCATATATTATTTTCGACAACACATCAAACTGACGTGGCTCACTCAAATGTTATCTTTNTTTTTTTTTTGGGTAGTGGAAGCTCACCAGGGATATGATAGGAAAGCCAGTACATTAAACTCGCCGAGGTGTATTATTCAGTTAGTGTGAGCAGCTCGAAGCAGCACAACCAACACAATCATATAAAAAACCTATTAAATAATTTTAGACACTATTGCCTTCTTTTGTGTAATATCGTGACGTTTCGTTGACCGAAAGAAAGACTTGAGTAACTTGCAATATATTTTTAAAAAAATGTTTGATTCAAAAAACCAAGACAACTTGTCAATTGTAGCAAAAAATATTGCACTTTTTTCAACAAATTTTTACAAGGTAACGTACTAAAATAACGAATATAATTTAAAAAAAATTTTCTCAAGTTAATGATATACATAAATTTTTAAAATATTTTTCAGACTGTTACTGAAAATGAAAAAAGTAATTTCATTTGCTCGCCAATCAGTGCCTCAATTGCACTTGCAATGACAGCTTTTGGTGCAAGAAATAATACCGAAAAGGAAATACGTTCAGCACTGCATTTGAGTGAAGATGATGAAGTGAATAAATTTGGTTATCAGCAACTCATCGACATGTTTAATGTAAGTTATCAATGATAAAAATTATTGTTTATTAATTTTCAAATATACAATGCAACATGAAATATTAATTATCAACAATATGTGTATAAATATTTTCAGGCTGTTAAAAATGTTCAACTTAATATTGCCAACAAATTGTTTATAGCTAATGACATACAAATATATTGTCCATTTGTTTCTATAACAAAAAATTTTTTTAGATCAGAAATACAGTTGGTTGATTTTAGACAATGTGAAAGTGCTCGAAAAATAATTAATAATTGGTGTGAAGAAAAAACCAATAATCGAATAAAAGACGTTCTTCAACCTGGTGAGTCACATGACATGAGTCATAGCTTAAAATAATTTATTTTTTTATCAATATATTCACGCTTATTTTATCTAATCTTCAACAGGTGATATTATACCAATTACAAGACTGGCAATCGTCAATGCGATTTACTTCAAAGGAAACTGGAAAAATCAGTTTGATGCGACAAGAACAAAACTAGAACCATTTAATATCGATCGTGAAACGCAAAAAAACGTATTAATGATGAAACAAAAAGCTTCATATAACTTTGGTCGTCTCACAAAACTTGATGCTACATACGTAGAACTCCCTTACAAGGTTTGTAAAGTAAAAAAATTAAAATTAAATCATATATCACATCAGAAAATGAAAATAGTAATTAATTGAAATTTATTTTTATCAACAGAGTAATAATGAAGAAGATGCAATGAGCATGTTCATCATTCTTCCGAACAAAATTGATGGATTAAAAACCATTGAAAAAAATTTACACGAAATTAATTTCCAGCAGTTGCATGCTCATGGATATGCACAAAAAATAATTTTAAATTTACCAAAATTTAAAATTGAAAGCACAATACAACTTGGCGAAAAGCTAGCCAAGGTAAAAAATTATTTATGATTTTGTTTTTTATTTAACTCACGTAAAAATTTATTATTGAGATTGTGATTTGTTACGTTAATTTTTTTCAGATGGGTATGATTGATATGTTTGATATTAAGAAAGCTGACTTTTCTGGTATTTCAAATGAATTTCTTTATGTTGATAAAGTAATTCAAAAAGCTTTTATTGAAGTAAATGAAGAGGGTAGTGAAGCTGCAGCTGTCACAGGTAAGATGCTGCAGGCCTTCAATTGTTGTAAACCGAATTTGTTATTTGTCTTACTAATATTGTTTATTTTTTATTCTAGTTGTATTATTAGCAGGACGATGCGCACCACTACCAGTGCCCGAGATTATCGTTAACCGGCCTTTCTTCTGTGCTATTGTTGCAACAAAAACAGGCACACAACTTTTTAATGCTCGAGTTGTAGATCCATCTCATGGCTCATTAGAACTCGACAACAAAACATGTTACGATGGATCAACAAACAGTCTAATTTAGTCATTTGTGACTCATTTGTCCTATTTTAATATTATCACAAAAATGACGTGTTATTTTATAAATTTCTTGTATGAGTAATAGTTTTAAAAAAAAAAATTTTCATAGTAAATTTGTTATCTCTCTATGTTTTTTAGTAATCCCTTGTCGAACAGTCATTCTTTCAAATTATAATATACTTTTAAAGTGCACAATAAAAATTAAAAATACTGTATATTGTTGTTGTTTTTTATTATCATAAATTATTACTTTATCCTTTATTGTTAAAAAAAATTAAATGTACCAAATAGTCATAATATACAAACAACAATAAAAATAGAATATGGCTAGTTGTTTCATCATTTGACGAAATCTATTGACGTGATTTTACTAATAACTTATTAGTCATATATTATTTTCGACAACACATTAAACTGACGTGGCTCACTCGATTGTTATCTTTATATGTTTTTTTTTTTTTTGTTTTTTCGGGTAATAGAAGCTCACCAGCACAGGGATATGATAGAAAGGCAGTATCGGCAGTATGTTAAGGTGTATTATTCAGTTAGTGTGAGCAGCTCAAAGCAGCACAACCAACACAATCATATAAAAACCTATTAAATAATTTTTAACACAATTGCCTTCTTTTGTGTAATATCGTGACGTGTCCTTGACCGAAAGAAAAACTCGATTAACTTGCAATATATTTTAGAAAAAATGTCTGATTTAAAAAACCAAAAAAACATATCAACTTATTACGTGGCAAAAAATATTGCACATCAGCCAACATCATCAACTTTAGCAAAATAAAAATTTTTTAAATTTATTCCGAAAAATATACAATTAAATTTTTTAAAACAATCAAATATTTTTTTTTAAAAATACACACTGAAATTTCAGCTAAAATTGCATTAAATTATTAAAGCACGTGACTAACTTTTTTCCAAATGAGAAAATAATTTTTGACGCAGTCCAATAATTAATAAAAAAAAGAAAGATATTATTAATAATTATATAAATAAATATATATTTAAAAAATAAATAAAATTAACTATACCCATTAAATATTAAATCGTCATTTTCTTTTTCAGAATTTTCATGAAAATTTAATGTTAAATTATTGTCTTCTAAAAATTCATTATTAATAAATAAATTATTATCATTAAAATTATCATCATTATTGCTATCAACAACACTAGTATCAACATAAATAATATGTTCTTCTTCATAATCATCATGAAGAATTTCAATATCATGAAATTCAATATTTTCTTCTTCAATATTATTCTTATTATTTCGTTTATTTTTACCTTTATCACTGTGTATTTTAATGTGTCTATTTAGGTCATATTTACCAACAAATTTAGCTAGACAAATTTCACACTGATGAGGTTTATCATCACTGTGAATCCACAAGTGTCTTCTTAATGCTGCACCAAATGTAAATGCTGCACTACAAATATTACAAACATATGGTTTTTCACCAGTATGCAACAACTTATGATCTCTCAATGTTGAACTTTGATTAAATTTCTTATTACAAATATCACACTCATAAAAACGTGATGTTAAATGTATTTTTTCATGATTAAATAAATTTCCACGTTGAGAAAATTTTTTATTACAAATATTACATTTATATGGTTTTTCTCCAGTATGTACACGTATGTGGGTCTCCAATGTTCGATTGTTCATAAATCTTTTACCACATATTTCACATGGGAATTTTGGTAATTTTATTGCACCTGGATCAAGATGACTCATCAAATGACATTGATAATTATTTTTATGATTAAATACCTTGTCACAATATTGACAATTGTAAATTGAATTATTTATGCTTTCATCAATATTATTATCATCATTTGAATGATCTTTCATATGAAGATTTAAGCTGCTTTTTGTTGTATATGATTTGTTACATATAAAACAAGAATATGGATTTTTTCCAGTATGAATTTTTATGTGACTATGTAGATCATTGTAATTGTTACAATTTTTTTCACAAATTATACAAATAAATGGTCCATTTTTAGGAATATGATTGTCAATATTATGCTTAAGAATTGATGATAGTTCTGGGTAATTATTATGACAAATTGTACATTGATATTCAGTTTTACTCTTCATTTTTATTTCGTTTATTTTGTTTGAGTTATCTGGTAAATTATCAATGTCATTTGATGGATTATTTATACTTTTATTTAGATCTGTTGGTAGTGATGATATTGTTGATGTTTTAATAATTTTTTTATCTAAATTTAAATGACTGGAATCTCGAGTTATTATTTTTTCATCTTGTTTTTCTTCAGGAATGTAAAAAAATGTATAACTCATGTCATTATTTTCAGGTGACTCTGGTAATATTTCATCATCAGTTGGCTTGTCATTTTTAGATTCTAATGAATTTGTTATTAAAAATATTTCATTTAGATTATTAATATCATCAACATTATTAATATAATTTTGTACTTCTTGATTTTCATTATCATCATTTAATTTTGATGATTCTTCTATACAAATATCATCATTTAGATCATCAATTTTTTCAATATTTTCATCAAATTGTTCATCAATTAATTCTACATTTTTATGATTATTAAATAAATTACGTAATTTTATTTCTGCTTCTTGTATTTGACATTTAAATTCATGAAATAATAATATTTTATCAGCACAAGTTGAACAAATGAATGTTGGTAAACCATCATTTTCATATATCTAAAATATAACAATAAAAATAATTAGTATATATTATTTTAATTATATTAAATTAAGTATGAAGTTATTTAAACCTTTTTTGAAGAAAGATCAGCAAATTTCTGTAGTAAATTACTGTTGTCAGTGTCATCAAACATATCAAACATTGACAGCAACTCACAATCACTTTTCATACATGCTCTACATAATAGTGCATTAATAATATCCATTTTAATACTCAATTATTTCTTAAAACATTAAACCCTTTTATTTATTTTTTAATAAATACATCATCAATTCAGTGCAAATAATTATAATCAGTATATTTTAGTTTCAAGAATCAAATAGTCAAAAACAAAATATTTACATTACAGACAGTTGTCAGTTATCAACATCATCAAGGTCAACATTGACATTTGACGTACATAACCTTATTTTTTTTGTTTATAAACATTCGACTGTCGATAAAAAAGATATAAAAATTGGTCGTTAACATTTCGACCGCTAGTCTCCAGTCTTGGCAATATTTCCGTGGCGGAGAAATTTTTTGATTGGTTTTTTTTAGGTGGAAAAATTATGACCGAGGGGAAATTTTGATATCTCAAATATTTTTTGAGATATCAAGATTACAAGATATGAATTTTTACAATGACGTTTTATAATCAGTCAGATAAAATTTTGTCGCCATGGAAAATGTAGTCTTGCTCTAGTTTTTATTTTCTACGGGCCAAAAAAATTTTGCTCAGGATCCTGGGTCTGAATTCTCGACGTGGTCGGGCAAAAAAATCCTCCTACAACGAATAGTAAATTATATGGGTTGTAGGAGATTTTTTTTGTCCGATCACATCAGGATTTAGATTCGTGCAACTTTATAAATTATCAATAACAACACCTATTAGCAAGTAACCCTAATAATTGTAGTAATTGACGTAAAATAATGATATCAACAAAGGTTTGTGGTCGCCGAAAATCAATTAATGATAGGATTACCATATGCGAAATCCTATCAGGACATGCCCTGATCTGGGAACGAATGTCCTGATCAGTCCTGATAATGTCCTTTTTATACATATAAAATGTCCTGATTTGAGATAAATATCCTGATCAGAGATAAATATCCTGATTTGGCAATATTTTTTTTTTCCAATTAATCTTATATTCTTAGTGATAATATTTCTCCGTGGTTTCTCCGCGATTATTCGGAGTTTCTCCTTAGTACCTCCGAATTCCTCCCAAATTGACGCATGCGGAGAAACGAGCGAAGAAATGTGTGAAAAAATTTGATTCACAGACGAATTTACAAGGAAAAAAATAAAATACTATTATCACTCATTTTATACCGGATAATAAGATTAATCAATTAAAATTATTATCAAGTACAAGGAAAACTAGATAATGAAATCGTTGGTGGCTGTGTCAACCAAAATACAAATGATAACGAATTTACAAGGAAAAAATAAAACACTGGTTTGTAAATACTGTTATATTACTCATTTTATTGAGTTGTTTGATAATTTTTTTTTCTAAATTATTTATTTAGACTGGTGATATAATTGATGGAATAAAAAAAGTCGGAGCAAGAGTAATTATCAGCAAGATTATCAAGAAACTAATGATGATGCTCCAGGTGATGCAAGATAAGTTGGTCCTGGTTTCTCTCTAACAAATCATTTAGAATCGATAATTTTTTTTGAATAACTAAATAACTGAAAGGTATAGCTAGTATTTGATTGATAAAAAATGAAAAAATATCTCAGAGTAGACGAGAATAAATTTGGTTAACTGTCGAACGAACAAACTGACTCAACGAAAAGTAGTTTGTTGGTGTATTTTGGGGAGGTTTCCATATGACCCTTGCGCAAGCTCGTTGGAAGATAAGCTTCGAGATGTAGCGGGACTTTAGTTTGACCGCGGTTGTCGGGTACCGTGGTTATATAAATTATTTTATTTCCAAAAAAATATCGTGTTGTTATGAAATTTATTTGTATAAAAATGATTATCGAAAGTGACGAAGCTTTAATTCAGTGATAAACTAAATAAGTGATAATATATATTTATAAATAAATCAAGCCAACAGGGAAAATATAATTTTGTTAATTTAAATTATTAACATCTCATTGACGCCAATTCATGGTAGGACTTTTTTTTTTTTTTTTCCTTTTGAAATTTTAAGTATAATAACATTAATAATTATAATTGAAATTTCATTGAAATTTTTTAATTTATAATTAAAATTATTTTGAAAATTTACTACAGAAAAGAATTTGATACAAAAAAAATTACAATTATTTTTTTTTGCCGGATGATAACAATAGAAAAAAAAAAAAAAACAAAATCGAAACATTTATTTTATTGTTTCAGTTGAAAAAAAATAAAACAATAGATAAAAGAAAAAACCTTCAATTTAAACTAAAAAAATAATACAATTATCAAAAATCATGTCATTTTATTATTAAAAAATTAATTGATCAATTTAAAATTAATTATATCTAAATTTGAAAATTTATTCATTGGATAACTAAATAGAAAATTTATATATTCAAATGAGATTTTGAATAAATATATTAATTATTTATAAACATTGTAAAATAATCTAATAAATATTACGAAATTAAAATGAACAATGACATAATATTATTTATATATAAAATAAATAATTAATTGACAGAATTGAAAATTTATCGTCAAATAAATTTAATGAATAATCGATAATTAAAGACACTAACTTAATTGACTCCTATTTAAAAAACTTCAATTAAATAAAATAGATAAAATAAAAATTTTATATAAATTTATAGTTTTAAAAAAGAATAATAAAGAGATTTAAATTTTAGTTTAAATAGCACACTAGCAGCCAAGTTAGTTAGTAATTAAACAAAACAAATGGACAGTGGTTAGAATTGTACGCAAAATGTTGCCACTCTGTTCAACCATGAATAATCAGTTGAATTAATCGTGGTGAACCAAGCTAAAGATGCTCAGGATTAACTATAAACTTTTATAAAAAAAATATATAAATAATATTCAACCTAAATACAAATTTATATTTTAATATAAATTTTTTAATTACATCATTAATTAATTTTCGAATTGATCGAAAAATTAGAGCTTTTCAATTGCAAACTTTAATTCTCAAACTTTTTATAAACTTATTACTTATTTGGCTTTTTTTTTTTTACTTTTTTTTTAAACTATTTTCTTCATTATCGGTATTATCATCTTTTTTTTTTCTCATTTATTCAAGTTGAAAAGTTATAAATTAAATTTTTCTCTCGACAAATTAGAAGCTTTATCAATCTGTCAAATAATCTGTTGCTTTTTAAATTTAAAATATATTACGCCGGATATTTTACCATGTCAATGGAACACTGCCAAACATACAATTCTTTTTTTTTTTTCATTTAGATTTTTTTTTTTTTTTTACATTAAAGTTTATTTAACAGTTGTATTTAGTAGTATATTTTTTATATTTTATTCAAAGCTACATATATATAAGAAAATAACTTTATAAAAGAATTTTTAAAATTCATTTTATTTTCAATTTTTAAAAATATTTTAGCATAATTTTTTTCACTATTTTAAAGTTGGTTTTTTTGTTTTTTTACTTTTTTACATGACGTGAATAAATTTATGGGGGTGTGGCAAACGTACATTGGCCACTGTCTCTTATCATTTTTTTTTATCTAGGAAATAAAAATAAATAAAGTGACAATAAAATTTATAAGACGACCAATTTTTTCCAACAGTAAATTCAATTTGAAATATTATTAGGAAAAAAATTACTAAAATTAATAAAACATGCATTTTTTTTAATCAAATTTTATTGCTAGTTTATTCTGTATTAGCTAAAAAATTTTTAATTAAATTTCAAGTTTATAATAAATTTACGTGGTACCCTAGCATTAGTTTTTTTTTTATCTCAATTATTTTAAAAGTTGTGATGTGGTTTTTTTTGTCAGCACTATAACTAGTGATGTTGTTAAAAAAAATTAGCAGTTATCAAGAGACTAAGAGAGAGATGGAGAAATAATTGAAGACGATTAAAAGTCAAGTCGTATATTTTATTGAGTCTTTCAAAGTAAAACAAAAAAAAAAAAAATTTCTTTTGTCTAAAAGTGCACTCAAAAGTTCAACAAAAAAAAAAAAAATAGCTATAGGAAAATTTATTTTGATGTCGGCAAGTTGAGAGAAATATACTTCTTTAAATAAAAAAAAAAAAAAAAGGAAAAATTAAATCACTGGTTCTAAAAAAAAAAAGAAAGTTTTTAAATAAAAAAAAAAAAGGAAAACTTTTAAAATTGTATAACATTCAAACGATTTTCTTGAATTATTTTATTATTTGTTAATAGAAATATTATCTCAAGATATACTGAATGTATTTTGAAATAAATTTGTGTCAATTGATTGTAAAATTACATTTAAATTATTCAAAACAATACATAAACAAAATTTATAAAGCCAACATAGTAAAATTTACAATTCATGTATGAGCTAAAACTTGTAATTGGAATTGTTTCGAGGAATTTTGATTAATAGACACAGGACAAAGTTTTCCAATGGCACAGTAAAATGAAAATTGGTCTCGTTTACATGGTCCAACAGTTTGAGACAAATAAATGTATAAAAAAGCTCAAAAAAAAAAAAAACATTTAAAAAATACCAAATCTATAGTTAAATGACAATCAAATAATAATAATTTAATTAAAAAAAAAAAAAAATATATTACATAAAATATAAATACAAGATTAAAAAGAAAAGAAAAAAAAAAAAAAAAAAATACTTAAAGTTTGTAGAGTTAGGTATTACCCCTAAAAAGGGTTTAAAAAAAAAACATTAAATTTCCCAAGTTTTGGGTTGAAGTAAAGATTTAGTTTGTTCAAGTTTTAGTCAGCCATTTATTTTTGTAAGATTTACAAATTTTCATTTAAGAGTTATGTGAAATGTATCTCTTCATTCACATAGTTATATACATTCATAAATATTTTGGGTAGTAATACAGACAGGGGGTTAATATAGACACAAAATTTCAACTTGGTAAATATATTTACAATGTATACATAACGTAATATTTATCTTGAGTATAATTTATTAAATATATTTATTATTTCATGACGTATTCGATATATAATCAACTGAAAAAGAAAAAGAAATTTATTTATTGATTTTAAAAGAAATATATTACCACACGATTACACAATGTTATTTATTATTTTATAAATAAATTTTTTTATATTTACTTTATACACAAAAATACCTAAAATATTATAAAATAAAAATAATTAAATTTATTTATAAAATGATTAATAGAATATTTAAATTTATAAATAGTTTTGATATTATTATTTCAGGATAAATTTAATTTATCATGCTTCAAGTGGTTGGAATATTTCTCTCTTTTCATGTTTCTATAATTGTTAATTAATTAATTATTTTAACTTTGAAAATTTATAACAATTATTTTTAAATGTAATTTAATTTATATATTTTTTTTTTCTGATTGAGATAAGATTGATTGAAGTAATTATTATTATGGTGCTTGTGCAGGATCAATGAAGCTCATGGTGCTTCTGGCTTGTGATAATAATGTGAAATACTGCACATATGTACATGTGTTTATTTTGACTGTGTGTCTGATACACGTTGCTCTATACAACTATATCAAAACATATATATATATAATTTATATTTTAATGTACATGTAGATGTTTGTTAAATATTTCAAAGTGCATCATTTTCCAATTATTAATCCTAAAATTAAACCTTGCCAAAAACTCGGTTGTATACTACTTGTTTATATATTTAAACCCAAAGATTTAACAAGTCGTTATTATTTTTATTTAAAATTTTTGATTGAAATTATTTCATATACTTTCATAAATACAGCAATAATAATTGTTTAATTATTTTATTTATCAAAAATGAAGACATTATATTTATCAAAGCGAATTATAAGAAAAAAATTTATTACAGTTTTTTTTTGTAATTATTTTATTACAGTTATAGCTATGAGTTTTTTATATTGGTTATTTTTATTTTGAAGGGATGTTTTTTAACGACAGTAGAGAGAATAATTTTACGTGTAAATGAAACAATTTATTATTTATTTATTTATTCATTTATTTCCTTAAGCTAGGAACAATAATTAACATTACGTATATTTACACTGTATTTACATCAAAGAATACCAAATAATTATTTTTTAAATAATAAATTACAGCTTTTATTATTCAATCATTCATTTGGAAATTTTTTTTTAATTAACAATAACAACGTTAAAAATCCATTTATTATTTTAATTTTAAATAGCCGTATTAAAAACAATTGAATAAATTAATTTAAAATACAAAAACAACAATAATATATTTATAAAATTATCATAGTAATTGATTGATTAATTTTTTTTTAATTATAATAATTTTAAATATTTTTATTTCAACAATAACAGTGAATATTCATCAAAAAAAAAAATATTTTTTAAAACTTTTTTTTTTCAATTAAAACAATAACTATTATTATAATTATTAATAAATATTTTTATTGAAAATAGTAATTACACATTAATAATGTAATTATTGAGTAATTAATTTGTTTTTTTTTTTTTTTCAACTTCAACGTGGTTGTAGACTTTATGATTAGGCTGACTAAACGCTGATTCGTTCTACTTGTGTATTTTTCAATCTCATTATTTCATTAATGACTTTTTTATTTTTATTTTTTTTATTTTTCAATTTCATTCAATACTCTGAGAGTATACAGAATGTGTTTATAACTTTATCAAGTATAATTAACTAATTTTTACAACAGTAAATACTCGTAAATTTCAATCGTTAAATTATTACAACAGAAAATTGAAACACACTGTGCTTTTATAGTCTATTAAAAAAATTTAATAGTCAACTAATTTTGCAAATAATAATTCAAAGCTTTTATTTGATGGTATTTAAATTTATATATTTATTAATTTTTTTAATAATAAATTATGTAATTGATATTTTTTTATTTTTTGCTTCTAATTTTATTATGTCATTAATGGAGCTTTTATATATTATACAAAATTTTTTTTTCAAATAATTCTTTATAAACTCGATAATGCTTTATTCAAACAAAGTGTTATTGAATTTTTTTTTTTTTTAATTTCAATGACACGTAGTAGCACAACATTGTTTGAGTTTATAAGAAATTTCTTTATCCCAAATAAATTGTGAATAGAGCTTTTCAAGTTTGTTTTTTTTTTTGGTCAATTTAAAATTTACCGTAAACATAGCATTTGTCATATTGACCTGATAACAAAACTTTAGTGTATTTTTACGTGAAAATTTTTGTTATTTTTTTTTATTTCTATCTATTTATATATCGATTCGCCAATGTTGATATTATTTTTGCAAAGTTTTATTCATACTTTTACTTGTTATCTTTAGGGGTTTTAAATTTTTTATGAAAATAATTTTGCATTTGATGTTGATTGATTATATTAGCTGACAATTGTAAAATAAATATTCAGAAAAATTATGTTAACTTAATTTTTTTATCAAGTTAAACAGCTGTAATTTAAGCTGTCAATTTATTGATTATCATCATAAATTAAAACAATAAAAATTATTATTTTTAATAAAAATTATTTAACGTCAATTGGAAAAATATTTCACCACTTAAAAAAGGATTAAAGTTTCATTTCCAATTTGTGATATTTAAGGAACAATTGATTATGGTTACGCAAAAATAAATAATAAAAATTTAAAAAAAAAAAAAAAAACTGTTAAACTCAGTAATACTGAAATATAGATAATAAATTGTTTTTGTTGTGTATAAAATTTTTTTCATAAAAGTTACAAAATGATATAGTTTTAAAAACAAAAAAAAAAAAAACGTTATGCAGATATATTTTTTGTTCTCTTTATTTTCTATACTTTCTACTATCATTTTTCGAAAATATATTTATATTCTATTTTCTTTTTACTTTCATAAAATCTCTCTGACATTTAATATTAACGATAAATTCTACAAAATAATGCAATAAGAATTTTAAATTATTTACGACAAAAAAAAAAAATACATAAACTTTGAATATTCTCTTTATATTCGAATATAAATTTTTAAAATAATAAATTTAAATATTCTTATTGTGCAAAAAGTAAAAAAACCACACTCATAAAGCAACATGTAGTTACTTTATTTTTAGTGATCTTAAAATGTTACATAATTATATCTTTAAGCTCAAATTTCACACACAATTTAACAAAGAAACCTGTCAAATATTAAAGTCATTTTTTAAGTACTAAAATCTATCATTGTAAAAATAAAACATTGAATTATCAAAAGAAAAAACAAAACATATTTTCAACAACAACAACAATTCACTTTTAATATAAAATATGCAATCAGTTTAAATAAAAAAAAAACCTGCAGAGAAATGTCAAATGGATCGTATAACAAATATTTTTCTATTTTTCCACTTGACTTAAAAAAATATAACTCATATATATTTATATTTATCAAAATATTCTCTCTAAAAAATCAACAATCAAAAAATTTCACAAATAAAAATAATAAATACATAAAGGAATAGATAAAACATAAAAAAATAACATGATATTTTTTATTTTTCATTTTATAAAAGCCATTTTTCCTCTATTTTTTTTTTTCATACCCCTTATGCATTATTATTTCATTTGTTTAATTTTTTTTATCATATACATATATACGGTAAAGTGTACATGGTAAAAACAAAAAGCAAAAAAAAATTATATGATTATTATGTATATATAAAAAAAAAAATCCAGCTTTGAGTAGAAAAGAGGAAAAAAAAAAAATTTATTTGAAACCAGAAAAAAGCTCTCGAAATATAGTTCATATTTTTTTTACCCGACAATTTTTTCCTTTATCCATCGAATGTACTAATGCAACTTGTATTTTCATTTCCATCATCGGTATTTCCACTTACACATATGAAAAAAAATATTGAGGACAGACATAATGGCACAATCAACCTGAACCTTGTCCAAAAATTGCTTGTAATTTTTTTACCACACACATAATGAAATTGGTATTTTTAATTTCTTTGATTATATATTTTTGTGAAAGATTTATATGAAAAGAAATAATGAAAATATTCAAAATTATGTTATATATAAATTGTATATATAATGCAATATATATTCATGTGAATTTATGGTGAATTATTAATGATCAGTAGCTGCAATTGCTCACCACAAAGCTATTAACAACGCTCATAAAATATTGAATAATATTTGAGATATATCTTGAAAATTCCCATTTCAATATTTCACTTGTTTTCTAATCCACCCTATATTTAGTTATTGCTTAAATTCATACCCTGAAGCAATGTGTGCTTAAGTCAGTTGAGCTAACACAATCGTAGCACAGACCATTTCGAGATTGAGATCCATTATGCAAATCTTGTTAACTTGACAAAAGCAAGGCCAATGATTTTGCTGAGCTTGCTGAATATTATTTCATCGGTCTACTTGTTTTTATTCAATATTACATTGTCATATCTATAAAAAAAATTTATTATTATTCTGCATTACATATTTTAAATGTCGAAAATATTTAAAATGGTGATAAAAATTCATAAAGTTATTGATCAAATTCTTTTTCGGTTTTCCAAATGAAATAATAAAATTGTTAATAAATTTGAACGAATGACGAAAAATTTTATTAAATTTTTATAAAGAAATAATAAATTTGATTAAAAAATAATAATAGAAATTTTTTTTTTTTTTTTTTTCTTTTATTATTGTATGGAAAATAAAATGTAGAGAAAAATTTTATTTTCCTTAGTGAGTGACATACACCAGATGGTTCAGAGTTATAAAAAAAAAAAAAAAGCTTGTCATTTTATTTTTTCTACGTTTTAGAAAAATAGTAATATATAAAAGATGTTTAAATTTATTAATCATTTTTTTATTTTTGATGATACTTTAATTTTAGTATTACAAATGATATTACAAGTTTTCTGTAAGGTAAAAATATTAAAGTTGAATAAAATCCATCTGACAGTATGACATATTATAAAAAAAAAAAAATAAAATAAAAAGTTTATGGTATTACCGTGCAGAAAAGAAAAAGTTTGATTTATCAATTTTTTATATGACAAAAAATATTAAAGAAAATTTATCAAATAAATTTAAAAGCTTTAAAAAAATTAAATATTTATTTTTCAAATTGAATTTCATAAAACTAAATAGAACAATCATAATGGAATTTGAATAAATATTTATTTTTATATATGATTTAGTTTTGATTTTAATTTTTTTTTTTATAATACTAGAAGGTGATATTATGGAATTTTCTAAAAAATCCTTTTTTTTTCGATTATCTTCATTTATTACTTAACCTTCTGCTGTAATTATTTTCATATAATCAGCCTGTTATCTAACTCGAAAAAAATTATTTCTCCAACAATTCAGCGTAAAACCAAGTTTATATCTGAACTTACCCCAATCTACCCCTTACCGATCGCGTAGAAAATTATGAAAAAAATCCTACATTATCTTTTTTCATTTCTAAACTACCTCCCGTCAATATTTTTACATAATCGGCTCTTTATCTAATTAAAAAAAAACATATATCTCTGAAAATTCCCGAAAAAACGTGTTCAAGTCTATACGTACCCGAATCTACCCCTGACCGATCGCGTAAAAAATCATAAAAAAAATCCTACATTATCTTTATTTATTTCTGAACAACCTCCCGTGAATAATTTTACATAATCGGCCCTTGATCGGATAAAAAAAAAATTATATCTTTGAAAATTCCCAGTAAAACCGCGTTCAAGTCTATACCCACGCGAATCTACCCCTGACCGATCGCGTAGAAAATTATGAAAAAAATCCTACATTATCTTTTTTCATTTCTAAACTACCTCCCGTCAATATTTTTACATAATCGGCCCTTCATCTAATTAAAAAAAAATTATATCTTTGAAAATTCCCGGAAAAACGCGTTCAAGTCTATACCCACCCGAATCTACCACTGACCGATCGCGTAAAAAATTATGAAAAAAATTCTAAATTATCTTTATTCATTTCTCAACCACCTCCCGTAAATATTTTCACATAATCGGCCCTTCATCTAATTAAAAAAAAATTATATCTTTGAAAATTCCCGGAAAAACGCGTTCCAGTCTATACCCACCCGAATCTACCCCTGACCGATCGCGTAAAAAATTATGAAAAAAATCCTACATCATCTTTCTTCAATTCTAAACTACCTCCTGTGAATATTTTTACATAATCGGGCCTTTATCTAATAAAAAAAAAATTATATCTTTGAAAATTCCCAGTAAAACCAAGTTTATATCTGAACCTACCCCGATCTACCTCTCACCGATCGCGTAGAAAATTATGAAAGAATTCCAACATCATCTTTATTCATTTTTGAACCACCTCTCGTAAATATTTTATTCAATCGGCCCGTTATCTAATTTAAAAAAAATTATTTCTCCGAAAATTCCACTTACCGATAACGAAAAGAGGCCTCATTCCCCTTTCTATAGTAGGATATTGATTTTTGTCGTTAAAAAAATGCAATTTGTATTTTTTAATAAATAAAAAAGGGTATGTTTTATTATTGACATATATTGAATACGTTAATATTACAGTTGAATAAATGAAATTAAAAAAAAATTTGAACTTTGATATTTTATGTATCGTCACTCTACATATCGGCTTTAATCACATACGCATATTAAATTTTGTCATGATTTATGACACACCGTAGAACCACACGAATTTATGAAAATATGTTTGATGAAAATTTTTCATATCTATTTTAAAATAGATTGATAATTGAAAAAAAAATAAACAATATTGCAATAATAATAAATCAATAAATTATTTCATTTTTTAATTTATTAAACTTGTTTCTCAATGAATCAAGACAAATAAATTACAATAAATTATACAATTGATTTTTAATTGTAAATTAAATTATAAATTAAATAAAAAAAGATGAAATAAATTTAAACTTCTGTAATATATATTTTCTAAAAAGAAAAAAAAAAAAACAATAAAAAAAATGAACTAAAGTTTAATTGCAGAGAAAATACAGTAGGCTGCTTACAAACATTTTCAACTAACGTTATTAACCACACAAAAATGAAAAATGCATTTGGAAAATTACAAGAGATACTTGTGTGTTCACTGGTTTGAATAAAAAAAGATCTGTCTTTTGAAATTTTCTTTTCTAAATTTAATGAATGTGTATAAAAATAATAAAATAAATAAAATTTTTGACGACTGGGTCAAAAATTAATGAAAAAATATCTTATATATGATGAAAAATATTTCATTTCATTATTTTTTTATTATATAATATTTGTTTTTAAATAAAAATTTCTTTCTTTTGACACAATTTTAATAAAATATATTATTTTTTTGTTATTTTTAGATGAAAAATATGGCACTCAATCGTAATCATCTACTGTCAATGATTATGATCAAACGAAATAAATATCTAGGATGTTTATGTTTGTGGCTGTGTTTTCTTTTGACAGACAGTTACAAAGACTCAAATCAACATGTCAATGAAGAAGGTTCAAAACTCATACGTTTTGATGGTGACATAATATTCGGTGGAATATTTCCAATGCACGAACAGGTATGAATTTTTATTTTCTACAATATATTTTTATTTTTTTTTTATCATCATAAAAATATATTGTGTCATTCATAAAAATATACATATATATTTATGAAGCCATTTATGTTTTCTACAAGGCTACACTCATGTCATGTAGAAATAAATATATTTTCAAATATAAATTATCACTTTTTATTTTCCACTAGATATAAAAAAATATTACAAACAATTTATTAAATTACTTTTATTATATAAAATAATATTTTTGTAATAATAAAAGTGTTTTTTGTTTTTTTTTTTTGTTTTTGATAGATACCAGTACTTCGTGGCCATTCACCTTGTGGTCCAATTAAAGAAGAAAAAGGTGTACAACGTCTTGAAGCAATGCTTTTTGCACTTGATGAAATAAATATTAATCAAGAACTTTTACCAAATACAACAATTGGTGCATTAATTCTTGATTCATGTAGCAGTGACACTTACGCTCTTGATCAAACAATGGAATTTGTACGATCATACATGAACCAGGTAAGAAAAACATAATAATAATGTCCAAAAAAGTTGTAATTATAAAAATAAAAACCCCTGGAAATTGTTGACTAAAACCAGATGCTATTATTTATTAAATAGTTAAAAAATTTTATTCTAAATTTGCTAATAAAATATATCTTTTATCAAGCTTTATCAAAGTTTCTATCATGTTTTTTTTTTTTTTGTTTTTTTTATTTGTTTACCATCACTTCAAAGTGACAAAAAAATTTGTGGCTCTAGTGGCTGTGTTTTTTATTTAAACATTATTTATGGTTAGCTCCTTCCAGTCAAGTAACCATATTTCATTTATTATTATTTTTCTTTTTTTTTTTTTAAATAATTTTTTCATTGACACGTCTCTCAAATCTGAGATATAGGCTTTTTTTTTTATTCCTTTAAATATATCCATTCATGTCATGTCACAAAAATTTACTTTTAAATATCAAAAAAAAAAAAAAAAAGAAAGTTTCTTTAAATTTTTTTTCATAAAAAACTATTTCTTCATGCTATAATTTTTCATGAATTTTATCAAGTTTTGACATTGACATAATAGCTTTTGTATTTTGCATAATAATAATGTTAAATATATTATGAAATATTGGAAATAAAAAAATGATAATAATAATGGCATAGTGAAAATTTTAAAACAATGAAAATTTAAATAATTTCAAAGTTCAATAATTAATAATTGATTTTATTTTTTCCATTTGAATTTTTTGAATATGTGTATAATTAAATTAAAAGTTTTTTCATGTGAAATTAATTGTTAAAATACATGATGAATAAATTAATTTAACTGACTAATAATAGTTATTAATAAAATGAAAATTAAATATATAGTTGCACAAATAAATGGATGGATAGAAAATAGATAAATAGATAAAATAAAATAAAGATGTAATTAGTTTGTAACACGGTGTGTGAATCAGGATTGTCAATTAGGTAAACCAACAATCTGTACAATTCAATCCTTAATCGATATTGTACTCTAAATAGAGAATATCCGTAAATCTATATAACAATCTATGTATCTAAGCTATATATAATACATGGATATATAATATTATAGTCTTGTAACATACATCGACAACAATCAATAGACAAACATTTCATCTAAAATTTCAAACCTCAGGAAATTAAATTCCTTGCAATTTGACACTTTATTATTTTTCTATTTTTTTTTATAAATAAATTACTATTACATAGAATTAAAAAAATCTTGTTAATTTTCTAATTACTATCTAATTTTTGCTCGAGTGGATTTTTCTAGGAAAAAAAATAAATAACTATGTGGAGTGTTTTAAATACTTCAATTGTGTTCTCATGATTTTGCAATTAATTCTCGTCAAATTGTGATAAAAAAATAAGATTAAATGAATTTTTTAAAAAAGATTTTTTTCATAAAGTTATTATTAAAATGGATGAATAATTTATTTGTTGAACTTATGTCAAACATAGATATCTGATAATATAAAGAAATAATAATATAGAATAAATAATATATAGAATTGCTGAATTGTTTGGTTGAGAAGGTCAAATGTCACATGGTAATTCAGGTGTACCATCAAGCACTGCTCTCGTCTGGACTTGAGGTCCTGAAATTAATTATTTAAATTTATAGAAAATTATTGACAATTAAAATTTTCATATATTTAAGTCATTGTAACGCGCATTTTTAAGAGTAAATTTGAATTTTTTTTTTAAATGGTGAGCTTAGTGGAATATTTGTTTGTTCAAATTTAAATGTGTGATAAAAAAGGTGATTTAAATATATCTAAAAAATATAGTATTTAAAAAAAAAAAAAGTATATGGTGTTTGGGTCAAATACTACCTACCATAAAACGAGTAAGGAGGTTTTTGCCTCACTCGTTTTATGTCAGGGGGTATTTGTCCTAAACTTGAATCCTGACAGTAGTCTAATCTATTGCCTCCTAATCCCGTGAGAAAGTAGATTTAAAACTCCCTGCCAAAGTGCAACCGTGATTGTATTGGAACTGGAGACCTCAAGCATAGTAGGCAGAGCTCTTTCCTACTTGACCATTAAACGGCTCGGTACTTGTGAACTATAATTTATCTACTTTCTATCACTGCCACCTCTTATCACCATTATTCATTTTTGTCAAAGAAAAATATCAAAAAGAGTCGAAAAAATCAATGATCAATTATTCCAAATTATCTCAAATTAAATTCAAATTGATTCAAATGAATAATCATTTATAAAAGTTTATTTTTACTTCTTTAAAATTTGTATACATAATATTAATATGATAATAAAAAAAAATATTATTATTTCGATAATAGTGACAAATTAATTTTTTTCTACAATAAAAAATTACGTAGTTGTTTTTTTTTTTTTAAATGATTCAAATTTGCGTTTGGTTGAGCCTGTGGTTAATTAATTTTTTAACCTGAGCAATTTTTCATGTCAGCCCAAGATTGAAAATCAAAAGTCGACGTGAATTTTCACTTCGATCTAAATAAAATATAAATATCATTATTCATAATCATCCAACAAAAAAAAAGCAATTGATTTGAAATAAAATTATTACAAGATACATTTATGTAAAGAAAGTAGACAATTTATTTTTACAGTAATATTATTGAAAATTTTTAGAGGAGAATACTTGGATGGTTTTACAAATAAAATAAAAAAAAGAATAAAAATACCAATAGGAGTTGAAACGAATTATAATTGATTAGCCCGATTTAGTTTTTGTTGAATGTTTTTGGGTATTTATACGTTTTGAAAATGTGGAAAATATAGAGAAAAAAGGAAACCATATTGGTAAGGTTGTACATACACAGCAAGGATAAAATAAAAAAAAAAAAAAAAGGATTCACCACGTTGAATCTCGTCGAGTGGTTTTTGGCATTGAGCCCATTTTCTGTCGTTATTTGCCATTCGTTCATATGAACTCTTAGCCTTCTACATTGCTTTTCTTTATTTTTATATTTTTTTTTTATCTATCACTTGGGTTTCCTTCCTCCCTGTACCTTTGAACCTTATGAAAAAACTCATTCGATGTGCCACAGACGCCAACTTGAATTCACAAATACTTTTACTACACTGTAAAATATCTTGTCACTTAAAAATATTGACAGTTTTTTATATTAAACATCATTTATTTTTTCCTTTTAAATTTTTTAATGGTTTTAATTTTTTTTTTTACTACACGATTTTAAAATATTTATAAAGTCATTATTATGATTATCAATTCAATCAAAAAATATTTCAATCAAAATGTATTTTAATTTAAAAAATAGAAAAAAAAATTTAATCAATTTTATTTTGTGAATTTAATATTTATTTAGTTTAATTTTTTATTTTTCAATTTATAAAATATGTATTTTATTTTTTTTCTCTGGTTTGATAAAATTTGTTCAAATGTTATTTAAATTTTTTAACATTATAATGTTTTTTTTTTTTTTCATATAAACTTTTTGACAAAATGAATTGTTAAATAAAAAAAAAATAAAACAATTAATCAAGCAGTTAATTTATCGACTAAATTCCAAAAGTGGTTTTTGTAAAAAATTTTTAATTCTCTCTTGAATGTACAATTATTAATTAGTTGAAACACCTGATTGTTATTTTTAGAATAAATTAAATTCCAGTATGTTGAATTATCATAAATGATTTATAAATTATAAGCCAATCATTGACAAGTATTTTCATGATAAATTAAACTCTGTTAAAATTATTTCATCAACAATAAACTTACTAATCAATATTAAATTTGAGTAAACAATTACGTAATATGCATTACGTAAATTTTAATTTTATAGTAAAAATGTAATTCGAGATTTAACTGAGTTGTTTTAGTTGACTTTGAGTATTTTAATGAAGGCTTGGATGGTTTGTTCAAGAGGCTGGATCTAGTTAATTTTTTTATACGAGCCTTCTCATCTTCTTCTTCTTCATTGTCTTCATTTACCTTTTTTTTTTTTCCATTGTTTTTCCAACTAAACTAAAGTCTAAACCCAACTCAACTTTTATTTTATTTTTATCCTTTTTTTTTTCTTTTGGTATAGATAATAAAATCAAAAAAAAAAAATTACTTTAATCAATATTTTAAATCAAAGAAGATTTAAATAAGAACATTTTTTTTTTGTTTCATTTTTGCTTGATTAATTAATTTCTTAATTTCCATTTAAATTGATATTAATTCGGTTTTCATTTGTTGAAATAATTTATTTGTATATATTTATAAATAATTAAATTATCAATGCTAAAGTGATATGGCATATCTAATTGTATATGTGAATTCAGTAATGTGAACCAATTGTTTTGAATTGAAATTAATTAAGCTCAAGAAATTTCACTGTGCTTGAGGGAATATCTATTTTCTATTTCCTTTTTCATCTCTTCTAACTTTGTTATATATATACATTCACTTTGATTTCCCACATAAATACCATGGTATAACAATGAAATTTTCCAATGCTATAAATACCCAAATTGTATACTGAATTTTCAGTAAATATATTTTAAATTTTATAGTTGTTCAAATGACAGTTTCGATTGTCGATATAAATTTAAATATAAATTTGAAAAAAAATATTTTTTATCAATTCATTATCTCTATTACAATTTATTTTTGTTTATAAATTTTTATTATTTTTAATTGTTGGGCTTGTTAGACAATATAACAATGATAAAAGATAAATAAAAATAGTTAAAAAAAAAATTGTAAAATTGATTTCAGCATCAAAGGAAATGAAGACAAAATGGGAATTCAATTAACACGTCATTCAAAACCATTTTGCTGATGTTTTATTTTTCTTTTGTATGATTTTTTTTTTATCTACATGCAAATGTGAATGTTTATTTATTTTTTTCATTAATTGTTTTATTACAAATTGACGTTTTGTTTATTTAAATATTTTCTTTTGTTTTAATTTTTTTTTTTTTTTCAATTATTTGAAGACTTGTAAATAAATTGAAAAGAATTGATGAAATTATTGATGAAATTTTAGTTGAATTATTTTTATAAGGTTCTACTTTGACTCTAATATTTTTGCAAACATGTAAAAATTTTTTTCTGTCAATTTTTTTGAAATTTATATTCCACTGAAAATTTGGAATTTTCTTTTTTTTCGATATTTCTATAAAACTCATTTGTCTTTTTTTTTTTTTGATAGTTGAAAGAAGAAATAAAAGGCAATAATAGAAAAGAAATAAAAAAAAATGAAAATGGATTTTGTAATGAGAGCATGAAAGCTCTTTTTCTCTTTGAAAAATAGTCTGATGAAAAATATCGAATAGAAATAAAAAAAAAAAAAATTACAAAGCAAGTTTCATTGATGATTCATGATCAGTATATATTTATAAAAATCTGATCTACTAGAAAACTAAAATACGAAAATTAAAAACGAAATAATTATAAAATTTTTCAAAGTAAATAATAATAAAAAAAAAAAAGTTTAAATTGTATATTTCCTTGTCAACAAAATGAAGTAACGTGCATAATTTATAGAAAAAAAAATTCATAAAAAATTTATATAAATAAAAATTCCAATCACGTTTAACAAACTTCAAGATCACGTACAATAAATCCACATCTGCAACATCGTACTATTTTATTTTAATGTAAAAAAATATCAACAAAAAAAAAAAAAGACGACAAAAAAAAGCTCTGCATTATTTCATGTCACTTTTATTACATTTATTAAAAAAAAAATAATAAAAAAAATGAACAAGAAAATTAAATATTTATAAATTCAATTATACTAATGTTATTTTTAATTTTTTGAATTGGATTTTTAAATTTTTCGACTCTTTTATATGACAAAAATAAAATTGAAATTTTTTTTTTATTTTATGATTGTTCAGAGGTATTGTATGGATGTGTAAAACCAAATAGAAAGTATATAAAATATATAAAATATATGTATAGAGATGAAATGAAAGATAAGGAAAAAAAAAAAAAAATTATCTGATATAGTGAGTTGAGGAAAAAGCTTGCAAGCAAGATGCAAGCTTGACGAGACTTGCACGTTTCGCTGAGCATACGAACCGTTTTTCAATTCTTTCATTGACTATATCTATACCTATCAAGCAACCAACAAGCTTTTCTATCCAATACACTTAAATTTTATATATCTACATCTTTTTTCATTTGAATTTTTTATATTTAATTCAATTTATAATAATTCCAGCTCAATTACCAAGTATTACACAAAAAAAAAAAACCAAAAAAAGTAAATAGTTTATTTAAATAATGTCCATGTACATTATTTTTATTTAAAAAAATTTTCAAAACTTGAATTTTATTATTATTTTATTCATTTAATTTATTATTAGCTTTCTTTTTATTTTTATTTTTAATATTTTTTATTTATATAATTTAATTATCGTTTTTTTTTTTTAGATAGAAATATAAAATATATATTTATAAATTTAGTTGGATCGTTTGTCGTTGTTGCATGCTTGGATAAATGTACTTGTAATTTGAAAAATGAAAAACTTTATTGGACCATTGTCGAGGCATTAGTCTTAGATATATTTTTATTTTTTTTTTTGTATTTTATTTTTATATATTTATTTATTTTACTTTTTATTTTTTTCTAGTGCACTTTTTTTTATTTTTTTTATTTTTTTCTTAGATGATATAGTAAAGCAAAGAAGTTGACAGTTTTATTTTTTTATTTTTTTGTTTTTTTATTTTTTGTGACAAGTGTGTGTATCTTGAATAACTTTATTTCTTTGCTTGGTTTCTTTATTATTCTTTTCAACATAATGTTTGTATTTCGATATCTAAAATTTGATTTTTATTATTTATTTTGATTATTATTATTTTCAATACATTTAATTATTATCTTTATTTATTTGGTATTATTGATTATCATCTTTATATACGTATAAATTCCCCAGAGATACTGCAAACCAAAAAAAAAAAAAAAAAGAAAATAGAAAACTGTAAATTAATGGCAAATCGGATCAATAATGCTGGTCTCGTTTTTCCAAGTACACTTGATTCTACACTTCACAAATCATCGACCTGATAGTGAAATAAATTTGATTCTATACATTCATTATATTCGCTAATAAAAACACCAATAATTGACATATGAATTATAAAATTGTCAATATTAAAAATTCAAATTAACCATCAATATACAAAATAAATGAAAAAATATTTTTTTTCAATTAAAATATTGTAATTAAAATGATAATACAATTTCCAAGAATAAAAGAAAATATTTTTTAACAATTATTTGATACATTTTTAATTAATTATTTAAAAAAAACCAAAATATTTATGAAAAAAAAATTTAATGTAATTGAAAAAAAACTCTAACATTTTTTTTTTTCATACAGAAAATTTCATCATATTATCATTTGAACAATTAAATTAATTAAATTAATATTATTAAATTATATATTATTATTAAATTTATTTAAAAAAAAAAAAAAAATTAATACATTGATCATTTCAAAATATAATAATGAAGATAATTAAATGCCTTCTGTACGATACTTCAGTTAAGTGTATAATTTGGGTTAGATGTAGTAAACTGCTGTCAGTTAAATGATCGATTAGTCATGTCACTCCAAAACACCAACACCAACACAATATCTATATATGTAAATTTATTATATCGAATAGACCCTCAAGATAACAATAATAATGAAAATATTTTAATAAAAAATTTTCTAGGCTTATATATATATAATTTTCATATGAAAAATCTCAATCCATCATTTTGTAACAAGTCAAATTATAATTTATATTTTTTCTTCATCTCTTTTAATTTTTTTTTATATATATACGTGAACGATGCGAATAAAATAAATCAAAAAGTAAAGTAAAGTAAAAAAAGCCTTTAAGATGCAATAATAATAAAATGTCAATAGGGGTAAAAAAAAAAATAAAAAAAATAAAAAATAATTCAGATGGAATTTGTGAGTTGAACCAATGCTATTCTGAGATTACGAATATTCCATGGATGAACGACGCTATTTGCTTTTCGTCTGTTGAAAATCTCACATTAAATTCAACGAGGATCGATAATGTCCTTTCGTTGTGGAGACACTATCACTATCTATCAAACACCCTTCTCTCGGGTTATATTCACCTTCTATTTTATCCTCATAAAATCCCCCCAATGATGAACACCCCCTTGTCCCTCTCCCCCGCCTATTATTGGCCCACCTTCTATTTTAGCCAATCTACTTGTGACAACCCGCAGAAGAATGAAAGTGTCGATTAGCGATTAAACTGGCTAATTGTCGTTTCTAGCACAGTAACGATTTTCCATTGCAATCAACAATTGAAAATTTTTGTTTTTTTTTTTTTTCTATTTTTTCCATAGCATGAAAAAAAAATTTTATTTATTATTTATTTAATAAATTAATTAAAATAACTACAATATATAATTTTTATATTTATTTTTTATAATTAATAATTTTTAATTGGCAATTTAAAAAGAGCAATTAATTTATTTTTTTTTTGTACAAAAAATAAAAGATATTTGTAGAATATAAATTATATCATTTGAATGATATAATAAATTATTATTTTTATATTTTACAGGATATGACAGAGTACAGATGTGAAAATGGAAAACCACCACTTTACGTGCCTCACAAATCAGTTACTGGTGTTATTGGAGCATCTTTTAGTGTCGTTTCCATAATGGTTGCTAATATTTTACGTCTATTTAAGGTAAATCAAGCTTATTATATATACTTGAATTTAGTGACACGTATCTTTATTCTTCTTGTACATTTTATACTTTATTATTTATTTTTTCAATAATATTTATAGAAACCTTCTTTCCATATATATATATATTTTTTTTCGTTGTCAATCGGTTATTGAATAACTACGTGCTTAATCTCAGCTCATGCACACCGACCTTTCAATTTCAATCGATTTTAAATTCAATATATATACATATAATACGTGTCCTTTTCCAAAATTTAAGCTCAAAAAAAAATATATATTTCAAATAGAAAAAAAAATATAAAATGTACATTTTAAAAAGAATATATTTTTTTTTTCATTTTTGAAAAAATAAAATACAAGTCAAAATTGTATCGAGTGGAATACTATACAATTTTATTTTTTTAACTTTTTTTTTTTAGTAAATAAGTTATGTCATATCAATATATACATGTACACATGTATGAGAGAAGAGATTTCGAACAAGTTTTTCGAGTGAGAATAAAGTTCAAGTCATGTGTCATTTATCTTTTGTTAAACTTATCCCTCGTATATTTTGTATACACACACACTCACATTTATATTTAATACACACATTAATAAACCAAAAACATGATCCTATAACTTTGTATAAACTACGTGACAAATTTTGATCCATGGCAATTTCTGAAACAGCAAAAAATTTGCTGTCTTTTATGTATGTCAATCAAAATAATAAATTTTTTTTTTTTTGATATTTTTTAAATTTATTTTCAATTTATTAAAATAATAATGAATTGAAATAGTTATATTCATCATGTCATTGAAAAGATTGAATAAAATACGAATGAATAAAATACTAGATATTTTTTTTATGTCATTATTTTTTATTCAATTTATAAAGTTATCTATTTTTATCATATTTTAAATTATATATTTTTTTTTTTTTTCATTCAATTTATTTTTTGCATTGAATAAACATGTTGATTGGTAAATAAAATATATATTTTCAATTGATGATAAATATATACTATTATATCTTTTTTATAAGATTTATTTATTTATCTATTTAAAATTTTATGGATATATATTGAATAATATATATTTCATTAAAATTTCAATACAAATACTTGTGTTTTTTTTTATGGTATTTAATTGTATATTTACACAGCTGGTGTAAGTTGTTTGTGGTTTTACTTGAAAATCCGTTTATCGATTTCAATAAATAACCTGGGAATTCAAGTACAATAGCCATTTGTCATTTAATTATATCTAGTTAATATTCTTTTTATAAAAAAAATAATATATCAAATTAAATAACGTAGTAAATTACAAACTAAAAAATATAAAGCTAATTAATTGATAAAAAAATAGATCGATATTCTCTAAAATTTTTTCGACATGTTGCAAAAGATAAAAAAAAAATTCCCTGACACTGTCTATCTATCATAAGTGCCAATTATTAAATACCAATTCTTGATTTTGTTGTTGTTTTAAAAAAAAAAAAATAAACTACAATAGAAAAAAGTTTGGCTCATTAAAATCTGGGGAATTTAAAAGTCGTTTTTTGTTTTATTTTTGTATTTTGATTGATAATTATTTTATCTCAAACGTCAATACAAAATTAGTTGAAAATAACTTGCAAAGAAATATTAAAATCAATAACTTTTTCAAACTAAAAGCTAATTAATCCAAAGTCAAAACATTGACAGGTCTTTGAGTATTATTTTTTTAATTAACTTAATTAATTTTTACATAAATTTATATTTAATTTTATCCTGGTATAGTAAGAACTACAATCATCCATATTAATTGCAGCACCTTTGAATAATATACTTAATATTCAGGTAATCAAACAACCTATAATTCTATAAAAAAATAATTATTATTACGACAATATTGAATGAAAAATAAAAAATTACAATTCAATTTAAACAGTAGTACACAAGTAAATAAAGTTAAAATATACTATTTTATATTCCACTGACATGTTTGCAGTAGTTAAGATATATTTTACACACGTATCATCTCGTCAAGATAAAAAGCTATCAAGTGAATAACGAAGAAAGTAAAAAAAAACATGTAAAAAAAAAATAATTCTTCTTTAAAAATGTCTTCAAAATCTTTTAGTATACAGTGATGATGATATTGATGTTGATGGATGAATAGAGACAGTCTATTTCCATAGAAAAAAAAAATTTTAAAGAGCAATACATAAATATATTATCGACATGTAAAAAATGTTATGTCAAGAATGTATACAAATGTTATGTAAGATTTTTTTCTGCAAAATATAAAATCATGTTATACAATCCATTTAGTGTTTATCTTTTTTATTTTATAACATTTTTTATTTGTAAATCAATAAACTCTTAAAGTAATGTTTTATATATAAAAATTTTAGTGTCTCATTTATTACTATAGTTGAGTAATGTGCATATTAATACTGTGTTTGTGATATATATTTCACAAACAAACTGTATATAATAATCTTCATTTGATGTATATATGTACATGGAAAATACACGAAACACACAAGAACAATAGAAGCATAGTCTCGCAATTCTCTTGGTCTCTATTATCATCATTGTCTTTTACTTGATAATAATCCCTTTGGGTATAATAATATATATATTTTACATGAAAATTTATTACACAATTGGCTCAATCCATCAAAAAACACGAAATAAATATAAATATATTATTTTTATTTAATATTTATCATTATTATTTAAACTCAAGTTTAAATTATATTTTATTTTTTAATTTTTAAAGTTTGTTTATCAATATTATTTTGTTTTTAAATTGATAATTGTTTTTGTTAATTGTTATTAATTAATTAACGAATATACAGTTGTTTTGAAGTGAAAAAAAAAATAAGAAAAACACTTGTAAATTATTAAATTAAATATTGTTAATTATTAGCTGTTAATTATTTATTTATTTATTTATTTATAGATACCACAGCTGAGTTACGCATCAACAAGTACAGAATTATCAGAGAAAAGTAGATTTGAATATTTTAGTCGTGTTGTACCACCAGATAATTTTCAAGCACAAGCTATGGTTGAAGTTGTTCATAAACTTGGCTGGAAATATGTTTCAACAGTTGCCGTTGAAGGAGATTATGGTGAAAAAGTACGTTAAATAATAATAATAATAATTTTATAATTATTATAATTAATTTTTTTTTATATTTACATTTATATTTGTGTTAAATATAAGTACATTTTCACGTGCTAATATACAAAAGATAAGAAAAATATTTATGATCATCTTTTAGTTTAATTTTGTTTTTTATTTTTTTTTTTTTTAATTAAGTTTTTAAGCTTGGGTATTTATCGCACGTATTGTTTTTTTTTTTTGTTTTTTGATAAATTTTTATTAAAGTGTTAATGTTTATCTAAGACCTTGATAATTATCTTTTGTAGAAAAAAAAAAAAATATATTGTTTTTTTCGGAGGGTTATTCATTGACTCGCACCACTTGATATTCTGAATATATTAAATTTTTTTATAAATATTTTTTTAAAAGGATATTTGATCAAACTGTTTGGTATTATTATTATATTTTTTTTAATAAAATATTACAGTCAATATTTCGGTATTATTATAAGCTGATGAAAATATTATGAATCCTTTGAAAAAAAAATAAATAAAGTTTATTTAAAAACTTTTAAATAATTTCGTTGGAAAATTATTATGCGTTTAAACAAAAGTTAATAATAATGTACTTTGTTTGAAATATGATCAATGAAAATATTAGATTTACCTAGAACCCAATGTAATCATAAATTTAATTTTTAATTTTTCTACAACAATATTAAAGCTGCATACTACAAATTACTCAGAATTTCTTGTTAAATAATTTTTTAAATTTGTTAAATTAAAAAAGTTAATAGTCGAGATAATAAAATTATACGATATCACTGTCATAAACTTTTATTTATTTTCATCTTCAGTAACTAAAAAGTAAAAACCACATGAAGATCTTTTTTTTTTTTTCCATCAGTATTAAAGTTGAGCTTCTTTGGTTGATTTTCTTGAATTTATGAATAGGTAATTTTCTAATTTATCGTTTAATATTCAGACAGGATTATTATATAATCCCTGAGCTTTAAAAAAATAATGTCAACCATTTTACTAATATAGCACAAATGTTTTCAATTGTTGTAAAAAATTATTTAACCTATTTTTATAGAAAAAAATTTTTTAAATAATTTAAAAACAATTAAAAATAGTTGTATATTTAAATAATAAATTTTTTTTTTTTACAGGGAATAGCAAGTTTCATTGGACTTGCAGCAGACTACAATATTTGTGTTGCAGTGAGTGAAAAAATATTACGAAATTCTCGACCAGAAGATTTCGATCGTATCATAGAAAGACTCAATTCAAAACATAATGCACGTGGTGTCATACTGTTTGTTGATGAAGATAATGTAAGGTAAAATAAATGACATTCATTTTGTAATATATTTTTCATATTTAAACTTTAACATACTACTATATTGTTGTACATTATATTTTATGACGTTACATAAGCTATGATAAATGTTGTACGTGCGTTTGTTATCATTTCAAGTTTTTTTTTTATCAGTAAATATGTGTGAGTAAAAAAAAAAAAAACATGTTCGCTTTTCTTTTACAACACTCTTTTTTAAAGTGGTAACGAGCTTTGCTTCTATCAACCTTTTTTAATTCTTTTTCGTTTTTTTTCTTCACTCTCTATTTACTTTTGGTACATGATGAAAAAATAAAATAAAAAAAATATATAAATACTGTCTTGGATTTAAACTTTAATAATTTATTTTTTTTAAACTTTTTTTTTATTTATTTATTTTTTTTTTCTGAAACATCTTCATCACCTTACTGAATTTTCTTAGTTTTTTATAGTTCTTTTTCGGTCAACTTGCTCAGGATTTGAGCACTGAAGTGTACGTTTTTTTTTTTCAATGTAATTTTATTATTTTTAAACTTTTTTTATTTTTTTTTATTGTCGACAAGTTTTTGTCGAGTATTTATCAATGGTTTTTGTGAAAAGCTATTGTGATACCGTTGTGGTTATGACAACAATAAAATTATATTTTTTAAAAATGGATAAAAATGAAAATATATATTCAGTTTATTTTTTAAAAAATCTATTTTTTTATACACTGAATTTTAACTATTTATTATTATGTTTTTCATTTATTTGCATGAGTAGATGGATTTTTTTTTCCGTACAAATATTTTAATTATAAAAAATTAAAGCACACAACGAAAAAAAAAAAGGAAAAATATTTTTTTTTATTTTTAAATATCCTTCCTTATCATTTGTTATTATTATCATCCTTTTTTTTCTTTAGAAAGAAAAGACTTTATTGTTTTTCTTTTTTTGTGTGTATTTTACTTTTGGCTTACGGGCAAGTTTCACTGTATATTTTCACCACTAGAATTTCCATCATTTCTGGTCTGAGTCCCATGGGTGTTTTCAAGCATCGCTGCACATGACGGTTTTTTTCCAACTAACACAACATTATATTTATCGCCAAAGAAACAGTTCATAAATAAAAAGTCAACGAAAAAAAATTTTTAAGTAAAATATTTCTTTCTTCATCCGGTCTTGAAAATTACACATGTACAATTTTTTTTTCATATATTTTTCATCCTCAAATCAACGTGATTAGCCTTAAAAATTTTTCATCTATCATTAATTTTTTTATTTTTTTTGTTTATTTATTTACCCGAGAATACTTTGATTTTTTTTTTATTAAAAAAAAATTACTAATCGACAGTTAAAATTTAAAAAAAAATGGAAATAAAAAATTGATTGACGATTGGCAGAACGGATATCATTCAGCTGTGTTTAATTTGTTTGAATTCATGTTGTATTTTGTGTGTGCATGTTTGTGTATATTTGTAATAAAATAAAATAAAAAATTCTGTCAATAAAAATGCGTAGCAACCTGATCTCTATCCTTGTTATTTGTTTATTTTTCAGCTATTATTATTATTGATTTTTTTTTGTAAATCGAGCTTCCGACAATTTCAATTCAGTCATTTCAATTGAATCGTTAACGATTGATTTTATTGTGCGAATTGGCCGTGTAAATACCACGTTTTTTCAACATTTAATCTTCAATGTCTCTTGTTGCAAACAAACAATGCTAAAGAAATAAAGTATTATATTTTTTTTTGTTTAAAAATCATTGGTAAAATTGAAAAACAAAATAAATAAATAACTGGGTAAATTATTTTTATGTTTCTTGTTTATTTTTTGATATTATACTGGAAGAAAAATATATTTTTTTTTTACTGATTTTATGACACACATTTTTAAAATTGTCGATCAATTTCTATTGCACTTGTCTCCTTGGAGGATATTATACCTTCGTATAGATGTAGATATTCAATTTATATGTACATTTGTATTTGTGAGCTTCGATAAAAAGAAAAATGTCATTGAAGAAATCGAAAGAATACTTTTACCAAATAAAAAAAAGTTACACAACTGTAATAGATGTTAAAACTTGGCTGATTTATTTATTTATTTTTTCATTTGATATTAAATTGAAAAAGTCAAAGAAAATTGTCAAATTAAATTTTAAATTAAACACTATAAATATACAATTATTTAATAATAATTTTATAATATAGTTTATTAAATTTTTCATCTACAATTTGTTTATATAAAAATATATTTTTGTTTTGAATTAAACGAGGATAACGACAAGCAATTTTTTGTCTTAAAAAATTATATTTTTCAATTGTCATCTTCAAATTGATCTTTTTTCAATAATTACAATATTTTTTTTTAAAGCTATATTATTTATTTAGTTGTTATTTTGTGTGCAAATGTCTTGAGTGCGGCTCTTAGCATAATCCCAGAATTTTTCAGTCATAAAACTGCAAATTTACATTCGGACAATTGTGAATTTCCAAAGTATTTACCATAAAGTTTAAATAAAAGAATAAAAGCATGCCCATTATTTTTGAATCGATATACTTAAAAACAACAATGAAATATATTTACAAAAAATATTTGACAAAACTTTGAGCCATGTGACTTCAAGTCAGACCATTCATTGACCTTTACTACTTTTTTTTTGTTAAATAATTTTTATACAATAACATTGATATAAAAAATATTAGCATAATGATGGTTATATGATTTGTTGGCATTCTCTTGAACTTCCTGAAGATTTATTCAATCTCATTTACAAAATTTAATATACATATTCTATATTTGTAGACAACTCAAATGATCCGGATGAGATTAAAGTAAATTGACTGTGAAAAACCATCGATTAGTAAATGAGATGAGTAAATTTCTCTATGATCAGGAACATAACAACTCTAAACTATCTTTAAAAAAATTAATCTTATAATAATATTCAACTATTAATTAATTTATTTAAACAAATACAACAAATATAAATGTCAATTTAAATTAAAACTTTTTTTTTTAATTTAATTTAATATTCAACTAACTTTTTTTTCATTTAGCCAAGTAGTTATTTTTTAATATTTAATTTTTTTATTTATATATTTATGTGTGTATTTATTTTATTTCAGAAAACTCTTGCAGGCGACAATCAGAGCAAATCGTACTGGCCATTTTATGTGGGTTGGTAGTGACGCTTGGGGAGGTAAAGTTCATCCCGTTCGAGATCAAGAGTTTGCTGCTGAAAGTGCAATCACTATTTTGCCATTTCGTAATTCTCTTGAGGGTTTGTATATATATTGTTTTTATAAATATATAATAATACAAGTCAATAATGTATTTATTTTTTTTTATAAACAAATTTATTTTATATATACTTAATTTTTTATTGAAATATTATTATTTATAATACTCAAAGAAAATACTAATGATCTTGACTACTTAATTTATATTCAAAGTCTTTATCAAAGTTTTTCTTTTTTTTTTTTATTAATTAAAAATAGAATAAAAAAACTTTCGGGAAATAAAAAAAAGAATTTCTGTTCATTTCGCGGATCCTTTCATTCCACTTTTGAATTATTCTCTTTTTCACGATACTCACGCCCCAAGTACCTTTTCGTTACGCTAAAATGGCATCAAAGCTGACTAGTATTTTTTTTTTTTTTTTATGGGATTCTCAAAGATGCACACCCGGCTATCTTGGATCATTGGAAAAAATTAAAATAATTTTTTTATTGGTAGTGCAAATAAAATACTACTAATATTTATTTGTTTTTTTATTTTAAATAATATATATTTTCATGAAGATTTAACTTTGAAAGGTTTTTATTTTTTGTTCACTAAAAGTAAATGAAAAAAAAAATCGTAATGTGAATAATAAAAAGGGATGGGATTTTAAGAATATATATTCTTTAGTTTTATGAAATTTAAATGTAGTCTTATGTACATGGTTGCTTGTGTAAGATGGCTATGTAAAATATAGCTAAATGACTTTCTAACAACTTTCAAACAATCAACAAAATTAATATTCAACAATTCCAGAAAATGTTATATTTAAATAAGCATGTTTGTGAAATTTAAATATACATAAAATATGTATATTATAATGAAATTAAAATTAATATATATAATATCTCGTTAGTCTGTTAGTGATTTTCAACTAGAATAGAAAAAAAATATATATAAATTTAAAATTCATTTACAAGAAGAATAATTTTAGTTAAATCTTTTGAAAGGTTTTATAAGATATTGAATTTTTAACATGGTCTAATTATTTTTAATTACAAAACTATTTTGTTGCAAGCTTTAATTATCAAACAAAGACAATGTATATTTATTTAAAAGGATTACATAATATAATATAAATTTGTCAAAGAAAATTCAACAAAATAAATAGCAAAGAAATAATAAGTGAAACCGAAATCTTATTGTTTATAATTTAATTTATCAGTATTTATTTTGACAAATTTAAATTGTCATTTACTAGAAAGCTAATTTATTATTTACTCATTTTCAATTATAAAAATTAATTGGTTTATTAACTTTACTAAATACCTGCACATTTTTAATTTACAGATTTTGACAACTACATAAGAAATTTACGACCAAGAATTGGCAATGAATGCAATGGTCAGAGTGAAAAAAATGTACCACATCCAATAAAAATTGGTAAAATGGTTAATTGTCGTAACGTATGGTTTCGTGAATTTTGGTCACAATATCATAAATGTACATTTACAAATTTAAACTCATCAACAATTAAAGAACGACAATGTACTGGCGATGAAGAACTAACTGAATATGATCAAGAAGGACTTGTTCCTTTTGTTGGTAATACATTACACCAAAAAAAAAAAAATATATATTTACAAATTAATTTTACAGTTTATAAAACATTATTATTATTTTTTATTTACTGCTTTATCTGTTTGATCAAGCTTTTTTTTTTTTTTGCATCGTTAACTTGATTATGAAATTCTCAGCGGGTTAGTTTTTGTTATATCTCGGATGGGGGCCACTTCAACATACAACCTGATGGAAGTAAAATAGCCCCAGGTCACAAGGTCTGGGAATACAGAAAACACAACAAACTATATGCATTTACAAAGCAACATAAACATAAATTTTTTACATGTAAATACTGCTATCAAGAGACTCACAAATATTATTCTCATTTAGCTTTTTTTTTTATCTATTTCTTTTCTTTTTTTTTTCCGTTATCTATCAATTTGGATTTTTTTTTTTTTTTTTTTTAGTTATTTATTTACTTGAACAAATAACAAATTGATTTTTTCAACTAAAGTGAACATACATTATTTACAAAATACACATACCTTTCAGTATCCAAGCGAGAAACAAATGATCATGCCTAGAGCTTTTTTGGTTTTTATCATTTTTCATTTCTTTGTCGAAATACACCACTGTGCTTCTCACGCTATTCATTTTTACTCTCAATTTTTTTTTTATTTTTCTATTCATTTAACTCTTTCTTTTTTCAGACATGTTACAATCAGTAGTTTTTTTTTTTTTTTTCATTCTCTATTATGCCTGCAAGTGAAATAGAGCTAGTTGATGATCAAGGATATAAAAAAATAAAAAAATTTAGATTTAGCGCTGCCAAATAATCAAGTCATTCTATCTGACTTGCTTAATTTTGCCCTTGGGTAAAAATGTTATTTGTTTTTTTCATATCTTCTGTATTATTATTTTTTTGTTTTTAAATTTTATAAATTACTTAATACACTTGGGAATAACTTGATAGATAAAAAAACAAAAACTGAAGATTATTAAATGTCAAAATAAAATTTTTAAAAACTTTGGGGAGAAAAAATACAAGAAATATATATAAAAAATTTAAACATTTATTTGTTGATGATTCTCTGTTAATTTATATTATTATTTTTTTTTTTTTTTCAGTTGATGCAGTTTATGCAATGGCTCATGCAGTACATAATTTTATTGATGATGAGTGTGTTGGTGAACTTGGTACAATGCATTATCTCTGTGACACTTTGAAACCAGCACCACCAGGTCAACGTCTCTTGCAGTATATTCGAAATGTCACATTTACTGGTACACATATTATTAATCACTATTTATTTTTATTTTTTTTATACACTATTTATTATTTACAGTATAAATTTCATTGTGTTTTTTATGTAAACATGCAGCTGTAATTTATATATATATTTTTAACATTATTTTTATTTTATTTATTCAGTTATTTAAGAAATAAAAAATAATAAAAAATCATGTTTGTTGATGTTGGGTGTGGTTTTAACTTGTGAAAAAAAAAAATGTAGTAAACAAATATCTCATTCATGCTCAATTTCAACGGATGAAATTGCTTGAATGTCGTGAACTTGTGATGCCTGGAATAAAATTCGAATGATATGATAATTTTTTTCAGCTTTTTTTTCTCGTTTTTCTTTTATTTTTTTTCTTTCTTTTATTAGATCAGAGTGTGGGTGATGAAAAAATTCCTTGAATATTACAACACCTTTTTTTTTTCCTTTATTTTTTGTATTATTTTGTATAGTTTTTAATTTTTTTCTTTTTGAATATATTTTCAATTTTTAAAATGAGAAAATTATGAGTACAGTGAAGTAGAAAAATAATACATTTAGATGACCTTTTGATGAAATTTTTTTTATAGTTTTTCAAGTTGTCATGTGGGTGAAAAAGAGGAGAGGTTTTCTATATGAGTAAAAAGAAAATGAGATTTTTAACTTGATTATTTGTAGAGTATGTTTTTGAATTATAATTTTTTTTTTTCAAATTTTTAATCATATTTTTTTGTCAATATTTATGAATATATTTAATGGTTTTTTTGAATTTATCTTAATTAGTTTTAAATTACAAAAAATTTATGTATTTTTAGCTTGAAATTAAAGTCTTTTAAATCATCTGGTGTCAACTTTTAATTTATGTGCTTACTTAATCACAAGTAAATGAAAATTTTACTCGAAACAGCTTGTAATCAGTTTTTTTTTTTTTTTTAATTTAAAAAGTTGCCTTGAAAAATTTATTTATAGACATTTAAAATGACATTTTATCTGGATTAATATTTTTCTTCAAAGTTGAAAAAAAAATATAAAACACAATAATAATATTTATTATTATTATTTAAAGTTTAAATCAAAATAAAGTTTTATTTTTTTTATATGAAAAAAGGTGATAAACGTAAATTTAGCTATCCCAGTGATTTTATGTAAAATTTTTAACATATTTTTATGTAAAATGTATATAATTTCATAAAAATTTTAAGATAATATTCAAAAAATTTTCACGAAAGAATTGTCATACGTGAGTCAAATGCAAAGTAAATATTTTTTTTTTTAAAAAACACTTTAAAATAAAGTAAAACATGAATAATTTGTCACGTAAAATTTTATTATTAAATTTTGTCTGAATGTCACAAACTCGCTGGATGAAAATCTCACCTAGAATTATTCAAAATATCTACCAACACAAATGCATATAGAGCCAACTTGGCTGATTAATTATTCGTTGGTAATATCAGCAAAAATGCATTTTAAAATTGTAAATAAAAATAAGAAAAAAAAAATTTATTTAAAAATAAAATATGACAAATTCTTTGACTCAATCTTACATTTGATATTTCCTAAATGCAAACTAAGAAACGAAAAAAACAAAAATTCATAAATAATTTCCAATAAAAAAATAAAAAAAAAACAAGCGTTAGTAGTTGAATTAAATAACGAGGTTTCTTTCCGTAGGTCGTCAAGGAACGGAAATAAGATTCAATGCTGATGGTGACGCCTTCGGATACTATAACATTTATCAATATCAGAGAAGTGAAGAGGGTCGTTTTGATTACACCCTCATTGGAAGCTGGGAAAACAGGTAAATTTTTTCATTAAAAAAAATAAAAAATTTAAAAAATTCAATATTAATTATATATTTAATTTAACAGGCTTACTTTTGATATGAACATGACAAGATGGGCAAATGGTCCTGGTGAATTTCACATACCACGTAGTACTTGTAGTGCTGATTGTCCAATTGGTCACGTTCGTAATTTTCAGGTAATAATTTAAAAAGCATAATCAATATTATATATTTATTTTAAAATATATTTATTTATTTAATTTATTATTATTTTGTTGAGTAACATAGGGGGGAATCACAACAGGAAAATAATTGGATCGTGGTGGTTGGTCATATCAATTTTCTCGATGACGTCTATGCCCCCTGGGTATATGTTGTCGATGTATACATGTATAGGGTGGTCTTGGGGATAAAGAGGGTTAAAATTACCCCCATTTTATCGATTTATAAAAGCACATCATCAAACACATGTTGAAAAGCTTTTTTTTTTAAACATCAAAGTTTGTTATTTTATTTTTAATTGATTTTTAATTTATCTATATGACATTTTTTGGTTTTTTCTTTATCATCTTTATCATTCTTTATCATCTATGTATAATCATTTTTATTCAAGTGAATATCAAGTTTATTTTTTCCTTTTAAATTCAAGTATTTATACAAAACTTTGTCGCTAATTAACTTGATGTATTTAATCATTTTATATTGAGTTGAATAAATTTACAAAATTGACAATTTCAAAGTGTTTATATATTTGTTAGACACTTGGTTTTGGCTAGATATATTTTAATAGAATGTGTAGAGAGATGTACATTGAGATAAATGTATATAGTATTATTTGATGGAGAAAAAGATAAAATAGAGTTAATATAAAGTTATCTCGGCTTTTGTATTGTGTGTGGCTTTGAAACTAAAACTACTATTTTAGTTTAAAATAAAATTTTAATTTATTAGTTTAACTCAAATGTATATTGTTGTATTATTTTTAATAATATTTTTATTATAATAATTATTATTTCACAAATAATTAGATTAATAATTTATTCAATTGAAATGAATACTTAAAATTTATATAATAAAAATATATTATAAATATGTTATTTACAATTTTAAATTGAAAAATTATTTAAATTATTATTTTATTCATTTGATTTCTTTTTATTATTATTTTTATTATTATTTTTATTAAATAAAAAGTCAATTTAATCAACCAGAACCAGTACAATACAAAAAAATAATTTATTTTATTTTCAATTTATTTTTTTTTTATTTTCAACTTGCACTCAAAAACCATTTCCAGTTGTTTTTTAATATTGTTTTTTTCTATTCTCTTTTTTTTTTAGCAATTTCGTGACATCATCTTATTTTTTTATTGCAAAAGTTTAGGTTTTTTTTTTTTCTTTATAAAAGTTTGAGTCAATTTTATTTCTTCATGTGTATTTTGTTTTATTATAGAGTTGAATAATTGAGTGAATTTTTATCAATTTAAAAATTGACAATTGTTATATTTTTATTTACTATTTTATTTTATTTATTTCTTATCGTTCAGCTTTCTATACATGAAGCCTGAATTTTCCAATAATAGAATAGCCACGGTCGCAATTCTCATCCCTACTGAACGTTTGCGTTTATTTTTTTATTTTTTATATTTTTTTATTTTCTTTACTATTTTTTATTTTGTGTTACCTCTGCTCTATTTTATTTTCTTTAATTTCAAACTCTAACTCAGTCACTTTGTACTCACGTTTTTTATTTATCATTATTTTTATTTTTTTTCTTATTTTTTGTTATCGTTATACTCCTATTAATCCTTCAAGCATCCGCCACGAATAATGAGGCTACATTGTAAGAAAAAAAATAAAAAAGAAAAATACACATAAAAAACCACAAATTCTTAATTATACTTACTAACTTTATTCTATTTCAAAAATTTATTACAATAAAAAAAAAGTTGTTTTTATATTGTTCAGCTTGTGTTTGAAATTTTTTAATAAAAATTTTTTAATTATTTTCAGGATGCATGCTGTTGGAGTTGTATGAGATGTCCAGAAAATGCTTATGTTTTTAACGATTCTTGTAAAAGCTGTCAGCCTGGATGGGCACCGAATTTATCAAAATCAAGATGTATCAAAGTACCAGCTGAAGTTATACCATGGGAAAGTCCATGGGCAATTGTACCACTTGTATTTTCAAGTGGTGGTATTCTTTGTACAATATTTACAATTATTGTCTTTGTAAGGTGAGATCAATTTTTTTTTATACTATTGTTTAATTCTTTTGTATATAAAATTCTTTGCTTTATCCTCATTATTTTTAATAACAACATTAAAATAAATAACAAGCAATTTTTTAAATAAATATTCTATATATTTTTTTTTTTATTAAAGATTTAATCGTACACCAGTTATAATGGCATCTGGTCGTGAATTATGTTACGTATTATTAGCTGGAATATTATCATGTTATGGAATGACATTTATAATACTAAGTGAACCATCAATTTTAAATTGTACAATTTTAAGAATTGGTCTTGGTCTTTGTTTGAGTATTTGTTATAGTGCAATATTAACTAAAACAAATCGTATTGCAAGAATATTTGATCAAGGAAAAAGATGTGTAAAAAGACCATCATATACATCACCAAAAAGTCAAGTAGCCATATCACTTGGTAAGTATATCATCATCATAATTTATTTCACCAACAATTATTATATTAATTATAATAATTATAGGAATAACAGCTGTACAATTAATTGGTGCAATTGTATGGCTTATAATTGAACCACCAAGTACAAAAGAAATTCATCCAAGTACATTAACAGCAGTTCTAACATGTCGTGTATCAACATTTTCATTGATGATGTCACTTGTTTATAATATGGTATTAATATTAATGTGTACATTATATGCATTTAAAACACGTAAAATGCCTGAAAATTTTAATGAAGCAAAATATATTGGTTTTACAATGTATTCAACTTGTATTGTTTGGCTAGCATTTGTACCAATATATTTTAGTACATATAATGATTATACAATACAAATAGCAAGTATGTGTATGTGTATTAATATATCAGCAACAGTTGCACTTGGTTGTTTATTTACACCAAAAGTATATATTGTATTATTTCAACCAGATAAAAATATACGTCCTGGTCATCAAAATACAAATATTAGTGGTGGTATTGGTGTGTTATCTGGTATTGGACAAAATACTGGTATTGCACAAATAAGTGGTAGAAGAAATTATTCAATGAGATTTACTGGTACACGTAGTCAAACAATGCAAAGTGTTACATCATGTTCAAGAAGTAGTCCAACACGACAAAGTCAAAATGATAATAAATTTATAAATGGTGATACACCATTAAGTCCATCATGTGATGAAACATCATTTAGCTAGGTTTTTTGTAAACACCAATCCTTTGATAATATTCATAAATTAAATAGGGATATGGTGATGTCAAATACAAGTGATTTATTAATTGATAATACAATTATTAATTATGATAATCATCAAATTGTTGATCATTGTTATAAAGTACCAATTACTATACATGATATACAACAGAAAAATAATATTTATAAAAATAATGAATCTGTTTTTATTGATTCTGGAACACAAACCGTCCAGGTAATATTATTATTTTTTAATTTTATTTGTTGATTGATTATTTATCTATATTTTAAATATCATTTTAGTCAGCTGATATTGATGATGTTATTCCTACAATTTCAACAAGAATTAATACTTTAAATGAAGATTATTTTAATGGATATGTTATGTCAAGTCCATCACCAACATTTTCCGATATGTCATCATAAAAATTGAGAGTAACTTAATTGTAAATAATGTTATTGTTGTTATTATTATTATACTGTCTTCCATTTTATTTATAATATTATTTTAATGAAAATTAAGAAGAGATTTTTATGAAATTTTTCATTATTAAAATTAGCGAGAAATTAGATAGGATGTAATAAGAGCTTTTGTTTATTTATTATTTTTTTTTTTGCTTGTTTTTTTTGCTATTTGATATAACAAGATTTTTTTGATGGAGTCTTGTAATTTTTATCATAATGACAAACATACAGTGTCTTGGTATATTTTCTCACGCTTGAGTGGCATTTTTGTAAAGAAAGCCTCTATGTCCATTTTGAGTGCTATCATATCATCCAATATTATCGAGACGGTAATAGGTGCTACGTTACTTACGATCAAATCCTTCAAAAGGTCAAGGAATGTTTGGCTTTTATATCCTACTTTTTTTTTTTTTTTCATATCTTTCATCATCTTTCTATTTTATTTTTAGACTATTTTTATTTCAGAACTATATTTTTCATCAAACATTATCACATTACATTTTTATATATAAAAAAATCCACTTTTTTTTTTTCTTTAAAATATCAATAAAATAATAATGTAAATATAAATTAAATAAATTTTTTTTTTTATTTAATAAATATATTATATAATAAAATAGAATATAAATTAAGTGATATCATTACTTTTAAATGTTATTTATTTTAAATTAATTTAAGACAAAAAAATAATATAATAAATTTTTTTTTTCTCATAATTAAATAAGACTAGATTAAATTTTATAATTTATTCAAACTTTATTATTATTTTTTTGTGTTAATTTAATTAAAGTTGGTAAAGGATACTTTAAAAGCCATGGTAGCACTTTATTTATAATTTAAAAATATATCCCGAGTGTCCAGGTTTTCAAGTGTTCATTTTTATTAAACTTTTTTTTTTTTTTTTTTGTAAAATATAAATATTAAAATGGCATTGATTAGTGTCGTGATGATGATTATATCGTTATTACGGGACGTAAATTATTACAAGTATTATTATCATCAACACATGTATGAATTTTATGATGATATTGTCGTTGGTTAATTTACTTGTGTCTCTTAACCGGGACCAAAGTATCCGGCCTCATTTATCATAAGCCTATTTTTATTTATTTTTTATTTTTCATTGGCCCGACTCAACTGCTATTTTTTTATACATAAAATTTTATCATATATAAAAAATAACTTGTAGATAGTTGCTAACAACTTTTAGTCTTTTTTTTTTTATTTTCATTTTATATATTTCCATGCGGTTTAATAAAACTTTTTTAATTTATATTTTGATATTTTTTTTTTTTTAATTTCATATTTTATTAATTATTATGCACTGAGATTTCAATTGTAGTTATTTAATTTATTTTTAAAAATTATTTATTATTTATTATAAAGTGACAATCAGTTTTTCATTGATATTAAAATTAAAATTTTGTAAATAATTTATAAATTGTTTTCTTTTTTTGTTGATTGATATATGGTAATGATTTTCTTTTATTTATTATTTTCTACTTTTGGAATCTCGTGCAACTTGCAGCACGATATGAATTGAAAAATATAAAAAATAAATAATCTGTATTGATCCAAGTGTATTTAAAATACGATGGTCTTTGTATTATTATTATTAATTAATGTATAAGTATATGATTAACGTCAATTTTAAATTTCCATTGTGAGGTGAAAAAATCACAATTAAAAAGAAATATTTAAATAAATATATACCGCTGCAAAAATGGCACTAAAAAAATAATATAAATTAATAATAATTATTGTTAAATATAATAATTGATTACACCATAAAATAAATTTGTCAAAATAAATTCAATAACAAAAAAAATCGCAGCAACTGCGTCGAAATAAATTTTAAAAAAATAAATCATAACGAAATAGTTTTTTTCCAATATTTATACCCATAAATCATGAGAAATTTTTCAAGTATAGCTAAGATAAAAATAATCTACGGCTTAGTAATTAATTAGTACAGATTTTTCATTTCGAAATTGAATTTTATTTTGTCATAATTTATTTATTTATAATTTATATTTATATTAATTATTTTCGCCATTTATTTTGACGAATTTATTTTGACAAATGTAAACTAAATAATCAGTCATTTATAAATACTCAGTGTTTAATATTGAACTAAGAACTTGCTCATAAATATCATCAGTATTACTGGAAAATAATAATTAACGGACGAAATATTAAATAAAAAATCATTAGTAAATTGTAGTTCGATAAAATAATGAAATAAAAAAATTCAAATATTCATTGTCTAGATTTAGATATGTTGTGTAAATAAATGGCAAAAAAATCAATTTAGAAAATAAATAATCTACTAATTCATCTATAATATAAAAAAAAAAATTATTAAATCGTGTTAGATTATTAAATAATTATCATTGTAAATAAATGCCAATGTATTTTAATTTTTTATTTAAAATAAAAATGTTATTAATGTTTATTATTTGTTGAAATTTAATAGTCTATTATATTTTATCATTAAAAAAAAATATGTTCGAATGCCTGAAACAGTTAATTGTGTGCCAAAAAAAAAACCATAAAAATTCATCAATAAATTGTAGAAATATAAACCAACTAGTTGATATTTGTTAAAAAAATAAAAACTTTTATATTAAATTTAAAAATAATAAAAATAATAATATATGAATGTTGTACGTCAATAGAAATATGCAGGTCATTGCTATTTAATAATAATAAAAAAAAAAAACAAAACTAATTAACAAAAAAAAATAATAATGAAAAAAAAAAATCTCATGATGAAATTTTTAATAATAATGGTTGTATATGATTTGTGTGATTTAATAAAATGTATAGAACAAAAAAAGATATAAAAAAAAAAAAAGCTGAAAAAGAAAAAAAAATATGCTCATTCACTGCTCACATTTATAAATTAATTATATTGTTATTAAATATATTCCTAAACTCTCCCCTCAATAAACCAACAATTAATATTTTTTAATTAAATTTTTTTTTGTTTATTTTACAAACTTATTTTGTTTATCATTTACAACGAATATATATCATTATTTAAATATTTACAAAAATTATATTTTTGTTTATTTAATTAATATATATAAATAACTTATAATTAATAATATTATATGTATTTTTAAATAATAATTAAGGTTTACTATGACGTAATCTTGGACGTTCATTATTTGTACAATATTCAGCAATAATGAGTTTACATAAAAATAAATGAAAAACAACAATTAAAAAGCAAATTGTTACCCAAAAAAATGTTGGTAAACCACCAAGTTGATGTCCATGTTTGTGGAGTGCCATAACTTGATGATCATGAGCTGGTGCCTCGTGGATTGTATGTACATGAAGAGCTTTTCTTAAATCTTGCATATGTTGATAATCAGCAGTTATATATAAAATTGCTGTTAGTGGTTTTGTTAATTTAACTGGAAAATTTGTGTATGCTTGTTTTAATGGTACTGGTGAATCTAAACATCCAGCATCACAACCATAATAATCACTGTCACTTCTGTCCAGTGCAACACCAAGAACAGCACGATTATCATCACCAACAGTTACTGATATATTAACATGTGTTACATTTCCATAATTAATTCGTCTGAAAAAAAAATAAACCATTTGATATTTACATAAATTAAACTTCCAATTTATACAGTTAAAATTTTATAAAAAATAAAATTTCTTGATTAAGCTTTTTTGTCTATATTTAATGAAAAAAAAGAATATAATTTTTTTTAATTTTGAAAGTATTTAAATACTTCAAATAATCTAGAATTTTTGCAATTTAATATTCATATTATTCAACTGAATATTTTGCATAAAACTTTTGAATATTTATATATTGTTAAAAAAAGTTATTTAAAAGTTAAAAGATATACTTTTTAAATACCTGAATAGATAGTTTCTGTGCAAATAACTTGGATCAATATTAAATTCAAGATGTTGATTGCTAAATCTTAATCCACCAAGACTTAAAATAATTGCTTGTTGAACTGCTGATGGACCACCTTTCATCAAATGATAACAGCCTAATTTTTCAAGTGTTATTAGCCATGTTTTAACAACTGTATTAACACCGTCAATTGTTGAAGTATCCTTCCAAAGTTTTGGTGCATCACTTGATAAATAAATAAATAATAAAATTAATCAAAAATACATTTCATTAATAATTACAATTTTTTTTTTTAAACTTACAGAGTATGATGACCACGATAACAACCCTCATTATTTGACACTGATTCTTCAAGATTAACTCCAGCTTTTGGTACTTGAGACAGAACATAATATATTGTTGAATTTATTTTTAATCCATTCAGTGCATCTTTAGCTTTTGATTCACTTATACTAAAACCAGTTTGCCAATATTTTTTCCATGAATTAATATGACTTTCTTGTAGATTTTGACGTTGAGAATTTAATACTTTTTTCATTGCCTTTAAATTAAAATTAATAATTATTATTAAATTACATTTTAACAATGAAAATTTCTTACCTCAATGGCTTTTCTTTGAGTAACTTCACGTTCAGTTAAATATCTTTTTGATATTTGTGGCTCACTATAATAAATACTTGTTAAAAATTTAAATTTCATTGTACTTCTTGGTTTTATTAATATATTTTTATCAGGAATTTTATATAATATTGATATAACAATTATTTGATTTGAATCTGGAAGTGGTAATGTTCCTGATGTCATTGTGTATTCATGATTATCTGTATCATCTTCAATTCTACAAAAAAAAAACCAACAAAATTAATATCTTTTATTGTTAATTATTTTTCGAAAACTTACTTGACTGTTTTAATTTCATAATTAGATAATTTTGAATTTGATAAATATTTAAATACAACATCTTGTGATACTGATGATGGATTATTGATGATAACATCTTGAACAAGTATATTATCAAATATTCTGTGTGCATAATATTGACTATCAATGTGATAACCACTTCTAAAACATTGATGTTTATTAACAATTCCATTTGTAAAATGCATAACAGTTGCTTCACGATGTCCAGTAATATCATCATCACCTGGTAATGATACAAGTGGATCCCACTGTCCATAAAGAGAAAGTGTACCATCATGACGAATATATAAACGACCTGGTGTTGTTATTTGTACACCAAATAAACCATTTCCAATATATGGCAATAATTTATTTGTACTATCATCATTTTCATCTGTATTTTTTAATATTATTGCATCATTTTCAATAGTGTCGTGGTTATAGTTTGATAATTTTTCTTTTATACAAATTTCTTCATATCCTGTTTGATGAAAATAAATTAAATTTATCAATGATTTATCAATCTTATCAGTTAATCTAGTTTATTATTTATTTTATTATTAATTTTTTACCTTGAAATTCTTCAATTTTTGTTGTAAATAACCACTGAGCAAATGGTACTCCAAGATACAATAACAAACCACCAAATATTATGACAAAAAAAAATATTTTTCTACGTGAATAATTACTATCAAATAATCTTCTAACTCTTTTACTAAATTCACGTAGATCAAACATACCACCAGTTCTCATTTTAATTTTTTATATTGTAATTATGTATTTTTAATTTAAATAATTATCCTGTAAAATTATGTTTACTAGACAACAACAAATCAGACAATTGAAAATAAATATTTCATTTAATTAATTGATGATAAATCTTGGTTTAATAAATAATTTAAATACAATATTTAATTATTATTTAATTTTCAATCAATATATCTTCTTGATAATAATTTTTTACATTAAAAAAAAAATATAAACAGAATTTTATGACAATTTTTTTAGGTTATGTTTACCTGGGGATCGTCCCACTGCTCTCTCTCTATTTTTTGTTATTATTTTTTTTTTTTTTACACACGTCAGCTAATTTATTCTGGCGGGGAATTAACTGGGAAGTGTTTGTTTAGTATTTACAAAGAAAAAAAAAGAATGATTCTTTTAATTTAATTAAAAATTAAATTTAACAATTGTTTATTTACTGATTTAACAATAAAAAGTGATCATAATTACAAACAAGAGATAAAAATGTAACAATTTTTCCAACGTTTATTTTAATTGTTAATTTCAATTGGTATTTTAAATTTATAATTATTAAGAATATGAATTATTAAGTCGAAAAAATTTACGACCACCAGCATAGCTTCTATCATTACTAAATTTATAAATATTTCCAGAGTTTGAACTTGGTGTTACTGATGAATTTCGTTTTCCGGATGTTGAGTTGGTTGAATAACCAATTGATTGTGCAGCTGATTTAAGTACTTTTGTGCTTGTTGGTACTCTAAATTCACCAGAATTATTTGGTGTTGCTAATAATTCTTGATGTGACAATGAACCAGATGTAAATTCAGAGTCTGTATGATATCCACGATCTTTAGAGGGCCTAGATCTATCAAAAGAAAAAAAAAAAAATAGATCAATGATAATAATGATTTAATCAAGGTGATGTAAAATATTAATATTTAATTTAAAAATAAACTTACGATTCACCAGAGCTTTGTTTTGAGAAGTATAAATCATTTGTTTGAAGAGAAATTCGTGATGGTGAACTTCTAGCAGTCTGAGTAAATGATATGTCCATTGGCATTGGTAAAAAATCATGACTACCAACAGCTCCTTCAAAATTCACTGGTCCTTGTTGATAATAATTTTTAGAATGTTGATCAATAAATTTTTCCATTTCAATATTTTCATCATGAATTTTTGGTAGCTGTTGTCTCAAACTGATTGTTAATTTTTTAACACGATTATATTTTTCTTCCTGGATAAGTATAATTAATTAATAATTGTTTTTTAATCAAAAAATAATAATATTAACATGCTGTATTTACTCGTTTTTTAAAAACACCATCTAGAAGAAGATGTTGCATTGTGTGAAATTTTGCATTGGACTCCAATTGATGAAAGACATCCAGGGTTGGTACAAACAAGGATGATAAATTTGGTGGAAAACGTTGATCCAACACCACTGCTTGAACATTATCAGTTCGACAAATTGGACAGCTTTTAGCAACTTGAAAAAAATAAGGCATATGTTAATTAACTTCAAGCAAGGTATAAATATATTTTTTTGTCTTACCTCTTTTGATACAATTAATACAAAACAAATGACCACATTGTGTTAATGAAAATGGATGTTTATTATTTTTCATTGAACAAATACATTCGTTACATCTAAACCAATTGTGTTCCATTTTAAATAAATATTAATCTAAACAAATCCAATGTCTAAAAATCTAAAAACTGCATTGACTTGACACTTCAAGTCTTCAATGGCTTTCACACAAGAATGACATCATCACAACAAATCTCATAAAAAAATAAAAAAAAAAAAATAAAAATTACTTTGTTGGTAATTGTAATTAAAAAATCACGTGATCTTAATTTTTTTTTTCCAAAAAATCTCATTGGTCACAGGTAAATTAAGCGGGAAAAATTGAATTAATTTTAAGAACCCAAATTTTATAAAAAAGAGAGGAATAATCAATTTTGACATCTAGTATAATCTAGAATTTTAAAAATGTAAAATGCATTTATAATTATGTATAAAGTTGAATTAAATAAAAATGATGATGATATTGCGGATAATAAAGCCCCATTGATTATTTGATCATGAATGATTTGATGATGGTAACCATATAATATATTTATATAAATTTTCCCGCGTCACTTCGCTAACATCCTCTTATCATTCTGAATATTCTATAACTTAGTATTAGTACTGAGTACACAAACCCTTCCCCCATCTAGATAATATTTTTGTCAAATGAGCAACCCATTCATCATTCAATTTTTTATTTTTTTAAATTTATATTACTTTTTTTAATCATTGTCATCTTGACATTAAAGAGCACCAAATTACAACAAGAAAATGAGTGAATACAAAAAGTAAAAATAAATGATAAACAACAACAACAATGATCATCAAAGAGATAAAAAATAAAATAAAAAATAAATAAAACAACTTGAATACAAACAATCTAAAAATACTCTAAGCATCTAAACACATCAATCATGCAAAATAAATGATAATTGAGTCAAAGTGATGTAGAAAATTCAATAATATAATTGAGCAATTTGTGTCTTATAAATTGTTTATTAAAAATACCACGTTTCTTAAACACACATATAATAAAATTATGTTTTTTTTTTTTGTTAATTTTTCACGATATATTTTGCACATTTACCAATAGAAAAAATTAAACACAGATAAAGAAGACAAGTTGCGTGAACGGATGCAGGGACATATCGGTGTCACGTGAACCCCTCCGGATATACCAGCTTCCTAGCTCTTGCTCACCTACATTAACAATATTAATTGACCGCAAGATTTTTAATTCATCTTAAAAAATAATAAAAAAATTTGTTAAAAATTAATTTAATCATTCTTTCTAAAACATAATCAAATTTTAATTATATATTTTTTCTTTTATAAATCCTTGTGCTAAATATATAAAATATAAATTTAAAAAAAAAAAAAAAAATCATTAGACGCCGGATGAATAGAAGCATCCCTCTTTTTTTCGTCCGTGAAATAATGACAATTGCATCTTTGTATAGTACACAGTACATGGTGAATACCTAGGGCATTTAAAAAATAATTAAAAAAAAAAAAAAAAAGATTAGTAGATAGATGCATCATCACATGTCGAGGCTACTGGTGTCATGCTTGATGATGATATACCGTTGTGATCTTGAATGACTTGTCACCCTCTTCATCATATATGTTACAAATTATTACCCCATTCTTGTGTGTGTATGTGTGTCTGCATGTGGTTGGCTTTTTTGGTGATAAAATTTGCAACAGATATGTATATCACATGCTGTAACTGTGGCATCATGACAATGATATTAAAAATAGTGGGAGTATGAGTACATGTATTATATCCCTTCTCTAGATTGTTTGAATACAACATTTAGTTGATAATACCTATCATCAAACCATCGACATCATACAGTTCCTCGTGGGGTGGAACGACACTCGCACTTGGATTCTTCATCATTCTATTTAACTATATATTCAACAGTGTTTTTATTTTTTTTAAAATTATTTTTAAAAAAGTGCAACAAATGTTTTACTATCAGCAATATTATTTAGTTTAATTTGGTTTTTTTTTTTTTTTTTTTTCTATTTTTTAAATCATTGTCATTGTGATCGTGGGTATTTTTTAGTGTACGAGGATATTTTGAAAATTTAAAAAAAAGAAAATTAATAATATAATTTATCAAAGAAAGCAAAGTGTTTGTTTTTTTTTTAAATTTATTTTTTATCAAAGATTTTTTACTTATGGTATGTATAAATAAAAAAAATATGGATTGATTAAAAGCAAAAATAAAAGGTGGATATGATATATTGCAATAATTGTGATGAGTGATTTAGGATATGAAAAAAAAAAAAAAAAAATAGTGGATACGTTACTTCCTCGTTTAATTAAAATATAGCTGTTTTTTATGAGCGTGGAAGAGGAAAAGGGAAAAATGGCAATATACTTTAAGAAGGGGAAAAAAAAAAAATAACGAAAAAATTTTTTTATAGGGGTTTTGCGTGGGTCTCTTGACGATTGTTATATATTTATTAGATTGATCCCCCCTTATCTACCTCTCATCTTGCAACCTCCCTCCACTTTAACCGGATATGCATATTTAACGGTCATCCTATAGAAATAAAAATAAAAAATTAATCTTCAATGTCTCTCCCCAGTAATACATATTGGTCAGCGTTAAAAATTAATTTTTTAAATATGTAAATGCCAAAACAAATAATTTATTACAAATTAGTTATTTTATTTTTTTAATTAATTATTTTTTTCGTTTTGTTTAAACAATGCCCCTAACTTTTATTCATTGATTTTTTTTTTTTTTTTTTTTNNNTTTTTTTTTTTTGTAATTTATTTATTTTTTATTTGCTTCACTAAATTTTTTTGAAAACTGTTTTAATTGTTTTCCAGTAAATTTAAGAAACAAGTGATTAAAATACAAAGATATTTATTTTTTTTTTTCTTTTATTCAGGTACTTTGATATGACTCGGAAGCAATTGGCCGGGGGCCGTTGAACGACTTGGAAAAATCGTTCAAAAATTGGATAATAGCTAGAAGAAAAAAAAAAGAAAAAATAGCCATCAAAGAACAGAAAAAAAAGCAGCAGCAGTCATTTAACGATATAAAAATTTTTTAAGAATGGCAGACGGTCAAGGATCAAGGGATGCTGATTTAGCAGAGAGTGGAAATATTTCAGCATTGAATTTAACATGTACAACAACAGCAGCAACAACAACGACAATAATAAAATCAAAAAAAGATGAATTACCTGAACGAGGAACATGGTCAAGTAAAGTTGATTTTATTCTCAGTGTTGTAAGTTAATTAATAATTAATAAATATATATAAATTAATTTACATTTAACAACAAATTAATATATAATTATTTTATTTTTATAAATTTTTCAAGGTTGGTCTTGCAATTGGTCTTGGAAATGTTTGGAGATTTCCTTATCTCTGTTATAAAAATGGTGGTGGTGCATTTTTAGTGCCATATTTTATAACAGTATTACTTGCTGGTGTACCAATGTTTTTCCTTGAATTAGCACTTGGACAAATGATGACAATTGGTGGTCTTGGTGTATTTAAAGTTGCACCATTATTTAAAGGAATTGGATATGCTGCAGCAGTTATGTCATGCTGGATGAATGTTTACTACATTGTTATTTTAGCATGGGCTATTTTTTACTGCATCATTTCAATGCAAAGCCGTAAAAATAATATAATTATTTAATACACATTACAATTATTATAATATATATTTTTATTTTTATTTTTATTAATAAATAAATCATTAATTTTAGCTTTACCATGGGGTTCTTGTAATAATTATTGGAACACAAAATATTGTGTTAGTCCATATGAGAGAAGAGGCCTTCATTGTTTCACTCGTTTTGGAAGAAATAATAGTGTTATTAAAATGTGCACATTAAATTCAGTAAATATATCTGTAACTGAACTTTCTGATCCAGTCAAAGAATTTTGGGAGTTAGTTTTATTATATTATTAATTTATTATGTACTAAAAAAAATGATAGTTGATTAATTTAATAATGTATTCTATTGTTTAGACGTCGAGCACTCCAAATAAGTGATGGAATTGAACATGTTGGTGGTATTAGATGGGAATTAGCAGCAACATTATTTCTCGTTTGGGTAATGTGTTATTTTTGTATATGGAAAGGTGTTAAATGGACTGGTAAAGTTGTCTGGTTTACAGCATTATTTCCATATGTATTATTAACGGTACTTCTTATCAGAGGAATAACATTACCAGGTGCACTTGAAGGAATTAGATTTTACATAACACCAAATCTATCAAAATTAAATGACTCTGAAGTAATTATTTTAAATAAATAATATTTGTTAAAAAAAAAAGGAGAAAAAATTAATTTATATTTATTTGTTTTTTAGGTATGGATTGATGCAGTTACACAAATATTTTTTTCTTATGGTCTTGGATTAGGAACACTAGTTGCACTTGGAAGTTATAATAAATATACAAATGATGTTTATAGAGATGCATTAATTGTTTGTTCAGTAAATTCATCAACAAGTATGTTTGCTGGTTTTGTTATATTTTCAGTTGTTGGATTTATGGCACATGAACAACAAAGACCTGTATCAGAAGTTGCTGCATCTGGTCCTGGTCTTGCATTTTTAGCATATCCATCAGCAGTATTACAATTACCAGGTGCACCAATATGGTCAAGTCTTTTCTTTTTTATGCTATTACTCATTGGATTAGATTCACAATTTTGTACAATGGAAGGATTTATAACTGCAATGGTAAAATTGATATTTTCTTTTTTATTAAAAAATTAATAACCACTATTATTTTAATATATTTTATTTTTATTATTTAAAGGTTGATGAATGGCCTCATAAATTACGTAAACGTAAAGAAATATTTATTGCAATTGTATGTTTAATATCATATTTTGTTGGTGTCAGTTGCATAACACAAGGTGGAATGTATGTTTTTCAAATACTTGATTCTTATGCTGTTTCAGGCTCATGTTTATTATTTCTGTAAGTATATAAAAATTATATTTTATACCTAATTGTCTTTATGACATAATATTTTTATTATTTTTTAGTATATTCTTTGAGTGCATAGCCATATCTTGGGCATTTGGAGTTGATAGATTTTATGATGCAATTCGTGATATGATTGGATATTATCCACTTGCTTGGTGGAAATTTTGCTGGTGCATTGCAACTCCTGCAATTTGTATTGTATGTTTTCTTTTTAAATCTAAAATTAAAGATATGTATTTTTAAATGTAATTTGTTGTTTTTTGTTTCAGGGTGTTTTTATCTTTAATTTAGTACAATATACACCAGTTAAATATATGAATTATGAGTATCCAATATGGGCACATGTGTTTGGATGGTTTACAGCATTTTCTTCAATGCTTTGTATACCTGGTTATATGATTTATGCCTGGCTCACAACACCAGGAGACACAGCAACGGTAAAATTAATTAAAGAAATTATTTTTAAATTATCTTTTGTTGATAATTAAATTTTAAAATTAAAAAATATTATTTAGAAATGGAAAACACTCATCAGGATAGAAGACGATATTCCAACTTTACGAATTAAAATGGGTCTAGGTGGAACTGAATTATCGCCATTATAAATTTATTTATTCAAAAAAAAAAA
>MKYW01000016.1:818699-836119 GCA_015776835.1 Aphidius ervi | reverse complement strand
AAAAAAAAAAAAAAAAGCGATGAAGGTGTTTACTTACTAGCCTTTAGTAAGTTTATTAAATAGTAATTTTTAATGGTGTTCAATTATAGTGCAATTGCAGCAATGCTATTTGATGAGAATCATTTTATTCAGAGCCTAAATTAGTGCGTTTCATCCTATACTTTTAGAGCAATAAATTATAGTGTCTAAAATAATTTTAAAAAATAAATTATAAATAAATCATTGTTCATTTATCTACGAATATACAAAAAAAAAAAAAAAAATTGAAATTATTGTTTGTGTATATTTAAGTCAATCGATTAATCAAACTATCCTAGAAAAATTTGTTTAATATTATTTAATTTTATTTATTTTAAAAATATTATTGAGATTTATTGAAGATAAATTATTAAATTATTAATTTTTCTTTATTTAATATAATTTTTTTTTTTTTTTGTTATTGTTGTAAGAAGTATTGTGTAATCTAAAAAATTATTAAATAAAATACTGTTATGATAAAATTAACAAGTTTTTTTTTCCCTTATTTTTCTGTAATGTAAATTTGAAAAAATTTATATTTAGAATAAAGTGATTTTTATATTTGAATCTTGATATTTTTATAACGGCCAAACATAAATTTTAATCTTATTTTTCTAACTAAAAGCAAATAAAAATTGTTTGGATAATAAAAGGAAGAATATAAATTATAAATAATTTAGAGTAATAAAAACCCGGGAAATAAATTTTAAAGCATGGTTATATAGATTTAAGGTAAGTATGGGCCCAATGTACTTTGGGACTCATAGATGGGGTGGGAATTTGCTCTAATGATAATATAGGTTTGCTTGAAACCATGGCTTCCCCTTAAAAATAAAAATACAACAAAATAAATAAGTTATAATAAAATAAATTAAATTAAATTTTATTCAGACAGTTTAAAGAAAAATAAATAATCAGATAGATTTTTTAATTAATTGTATTACCATCAACACCAAATTGAACACACAAAATATATTTTTTTGCAAATAATAAATTAGTTTTATATCAACAAAAAAAAAGAAGAAAAAAAAATTGTTTCTATTGTTGATGTCAAACTTGACTAACCAAAATAAATTTTATAATTTATTTTCCATCAAGTTTGTTTAATTATTAAATTAAAAAACAAAATGACGACAAATATGGGTCGTTTTAAAATACCTGAAGATATTCCAGAAGAGCATCGTTCTGAGGTTGTTGAAACGATGAATAAAATGGAGGAACACATTGAAGGATCACATGGCAGGTAATTGTTTAAAAAATAAAAAATAAACAAAGTTCATTTATTTAATTGAATTAAATATTTCAGCTACAATTGGACCATTGATGACTTTGAAATTGGTGCACCACTAGGTCGTGGTAAATTTGGACGTGTTTATTTGGCACGTGAAAAAACAACTCAGTACATGGTAGCCCTGAAGACTTTGTACAAAGGTGAATTAGTTAAAGCTAGAGTTGAAAAACAAGCACTTCGTGAAATTGAAATTCAATCACATTTACGACATCCAAATATTCTTCAGTTGTTAACATATTTTCATAATGAAACAAAAATTTTTTTGGTTGTTGAATTTGCTGCAAGAGGTGAATTATACAAAGAAATGAAACGTCATCCTCATGAACGATTCAACGAGCATTTGTATGTATTTTATTCTTTAGAGAATTTAACAGGTTAATTGTTATTTATTTTGAAATAATAATTTATTATTTTATTGTGTTTATTTAGATCAGCAAAGTACACTTATCAAGTTGCTGATGCTCTCATGTATTGTCACAAAAACAATGTCATTCACAGAGACATCAAACCAGAAAATTTGCTTCTTGATTTAAATGGAAATATTAAACTTGCTGATTTTGGTTGGTCTGTTCATGCACCATCCTCAAAGTAAGCTTATTTTTTTATTATTAATTAATTATCAATTTTAAATGTAATTTAATTATTTTGTTTGTTTGTTTTTTGGTGATTAGACGAAATACACTTTGTGGTACTCTTGATTATTTACCACCAGAAATGGTTAAAGGTCAAACTTATGATGTTTATGTTGATCACTGGTGTTTGGGAGTATTGTGTTATGAATTTTTAGTTGGAAGACCACCATTTCTCAGTGAATCACAGCAACAAACTTATTCAAAAATTACACATATTGATCCACATTTGCCTGATTTTCTTAGTCTTGGTGCTAAAGATTTAATTTCAAAACTTATTAAAAAAAGAAGTCATGAAAGATTACACTTGTCTGCTGTTAAAAAACATCCCTGGATTGTTGCCAATAAAGACAATCCACCGGAAACAACACCCATGGTTGTCAACCAAAATAAATAATTTAACTTTTGATTCTGTTTAGAATATAATTTATAATTAATTAGTAAATAAATTATCAATAGGATATTTATACTCAATTGCACTAATTTTTTTAAAAATAATAATTTGATATTTAAAAAAAATTAAATTACTTTGTTTATATCAAATTGTTGTGATTCTATTTATTAAGATTATTGTATAAAAAAAAAAAAAAAAAATTTAATGCTTTTCAAAGGAACAAGCACTATTTTTAATTGTTATTTTTGTAGAATCAATTCATTTATAAATTTTGAATTTATCATTGAATATTTAAAATCACAATTTTTTTTTATTATTACTTTTATAAATAAATTAATTATTGAAACTCATACGTTGATTGTTTGCTGTCAAATTATTTAAAAAAAAAATTACAAAAGTTGAATATCTCCACATCCCCTGAAAGAGAATAATAATTAAAATTTTTTCATGAAAAAAAAAAACCAATTAACAATAAAAAAAAACAGTAAAACAAATTTTTTAAAATATTTTTTTTTTTATTAGTAAAAAAATGGAATAATTTCTTTTCAAGAAATATATAATTTATACATTACAAATAATTATACTAGATATTTTTTTTTTGTAATATCAGTTAGAGTGCATTATATAAATTATTTTTTTCTCATGGACGGAAAATTATGTTGCAGTTTATTGTCGCAATACGACATTTAAAAATAAAAATAATATATAAAAATTATACTTAAAAAAAAAAATAATAAAAGCAGATCTAGTTTGTATATAAACAAAAAATAAAAAATAAAAAACAAATTTTTGTTTAAATAATAATAAACAATATATAAAAAAAAAAAAAATGTAAAATTACTGGGTTTTTTGTGTATATAATACTATTCTCAATTTGATTCCACCCTGAGAATTAATTTTAAAAATGATTTTGTACGAAATTATTGTTTTAAATTTATGCAAAAGCTTTAAGAACACTTGGGCGTTGATAAATTTCACTGTCATTGATACTAATATCATATAAAAATTAATTTCTTTTCCTTTTCATAAATCTATGAAATATAAATTTTCTATTGTTATCATCATCTTGATAATATTTTTGATATGTAAAAAGAAAATAAAAGAAAAAAAATAAAGAGTAAATTTTTCATTTACGCCAATTGCCAAATAATTAAAAGTAAAATTAATGGAAATCCATAATAATATCCAATTTTAGTTGCTGAATTTTCAAACATTCTTGGATCACCCATTTGAAATATTTTTGGTGGACTTGACATTCGTCCATCACCACCTTTGCTATATGCCAATACTCGAAGATTATAAGTTTTACCAGGACTTAAATTATAAACTCTTGCTCTAAGATCTTTTCCACTTGGTACAATAGTATCATTTGCTGTACTCATATCTTGATCAATTTCCCATACACGTATTTTATAACCATCAAGTGGTTCTTCATCAAGACTTGGTTGTACATATCTCCATACAACTTCAACAGTTGATGGATTAACATCAGTAACAAATACAGAACTTGGTGGATTTTGTGGTGCTTTACGATATGTACGTTCAAGAAAACGTTCACTTTCTGGTCCAGCACCAGCTGAATTATATGCCATAACTTTAACCCAATAACGTGTATCTGGTTGTAAACCAACAATAAGTGTCCATGGTTTTGTTGAACGTGATAAATAATAAACAGCTTGATCTTCTTTATTAGCCTCTGTCCAATATTTTAATCTATGACCAATTAATTTACCATGTACTGTATCACGTGATTCATCAATTGGTGTCCATGATACATTTAAACTTGTACTATTATAACTTCGAGCTGATACTTGTTGTGGTTGTACTTGTGGCATATCTTCAGCACTCCATATTGTAACAATATCAGATAATGGACCAGGACCAACGTCATTTATTGCTTGTACTCTAACATCATATTGTGTATAAAAATTTTTAGTACTAACTTCAACAACATAAATACCAACATTATGATATTTTTCAAGTGATAATGATTGAAATTCAATATCACCTTTTTTACGCCAATATATTTTATAATAAATATTTCTACCATTTTGATCAGCTGGTGATAATGGCTCCCATGTTATTGTTAAATCACCAGTTTTACCACCACCACCACCAACTTTATTTGGTGCTTTTGTTGGTTTATCTGATTCAGTACTATATTTTGGTGATGGTAATGATGCTGGACCATAGCCTAATTCATTTGCTGCTGATACACGAAAATCATATGTTGTAAATGGATTTAATACATTTTCTAGTAGTGCTTCTTTACGTCCAGTATATCTATTTATTTCATTAGCTTGTATATTTTCAGATATATTAAACCAGCTATCATTCCATGTTGTTCTTGCACTTATTGTATACATTATTATTGGTCTACCATTAAATGCACCATCTGTCCATTCAAGTTTAACTGATGTTTTAACAATATTTATAACTTGTACACCACCTGGTGGTCCTGGTGGTCCTTCAACAAATAATGTTGTTTTATTTGATACCTCACCAACAGCACTTTTAATTGTACATTCATAATCACCAGCATCAGATAGGGTTAAATTAATAATATCAAATATACCACCATTTATTTTCCAACGTTGATTATTTTTTAAATCTTCATCACGTATACGCATACTATTGTGTTTCCATATATATGCAACATCAAGCATTTCTTCACTGTCTGCTTGACAACGTAAAGTTTGATTATTCATAACAGCTGTTATTATTCTTTGTGGTAATGTTTCAACAAAGCTTGGTCCTCCTAATAAAATAAAATTTAATTAAATAAAAACTTGTAAGTAAAAATTGTTGTTGATATTTATATTACTTACGTAAAACAATTAGACGACCACGTGTTTCATCGATACCATATTGATTTGATGCAATACATGAATATGTACCCTCATCATCAGTTGATACTGGACTTATAATCATATTACCATTTTCAAGTATACGTCTTCTACCACCAGATCCAAGTACCATACCATCTTTTTTCCATGTAAATTTTGGTCTTGGTGCTGCTTCTGGATTACATGATAACGTAACATTACCCTGATGTGCAGCATATGTTTCTGGTTCCATTGGATGTTTTTTAAATGATGGTTTTAATGATAATACACGTAATTGTGCTGATGAATAACGTGTTTTTAATTGATTTTTAGCACAACATTGATACATTCCTGGATCTTTATCTGGATCAACACGTAATATTTTTAATATATTATCTTTAATAATATAACGATCAACATTTTCTGGTTCAAGTGTTAAATTTTCTAATATTTGTCCATTTTTAAACCATGTATATGTTACATCAGGTATACCAAATGCTTCACATGTCCATGTTAAATCAGCACGGTTATCAATATGTTTATCTTCAAGTGGTATTGTATAATTTGGATATGATTGTACATGTAATTCAACACTACCCTGTATTGATAATCTATCATTATATGCACGACATTGATATTCACCTTGATCTTCAATTTTAGCATTTGGTAATATTAATACACGATTATAACTTGTAAATATTGCATCACGTGGTATTGGTGCATTTTTACGTGTCCAATTATATGATGCAACTGGATAACCAAATGCAATACATTCAAATCTAACAAGTTCACCAGCAATTGGTGCTTCAGGAAATACTTTTGGAAAATTATTTGGAAATTTAAGTTGTTGAAATGACGTATGTGGATCAACACGTAATGGAAAAAATGGTCCATTTCTACCAGTATCTGATGCAGCACTTTGTATTGTACATGAATAATTACTTTGATCAATTGGTTCTAGTGCTGAAAAATAAAGTGCACCATCATTTGATACAAATACACGTTTATCTTCTTCAACAAAATTTGGAAAACTTTCACGTGTCCAATAATATTTAACACCAGGATAATGTTGTGGTGGATCACAATAAATAACTTTACCCCAATTTTTATCACCACGTTCTTCTGATCTCTGATAATTAAATTCTTTTGTTGTATCAAATAATAATTCAACACTTTCAGATATTATTGTACCAAATTCATTACTTGCTTTACAATGATAATTACCATGATCTTTTTCTTCTTGTGGTTTATATATTATCAATGAACCACCACTTATTGTATATCTTTTATCATCAAGTGGTTCAATTTTATATGCAATTAAACGTGAATTATCATATTCTTCTTTAAACCATTCATATGTTGGTGTTGGATAACCACCAGCAATACAAGTTAATGATATTTCATTTGAAAATTTTGTTTTAAATACATCAAATATTGTTTTAACTGGTTGTTTTATAAAATATGGTCCACGTGGTATTTTTAATGGATTATCAATTTCAATACCATATGTATAATCACGTTCTTCATCAACTAAATTATGTAAATTAACAACTGGTGCTTCACAAATATAAAGATGTTCTTCTGATGATGATATACGAAGTAATCCCCAACGTCTTAGCTTGTTATCAAAACCATATGCCAATGCATCATGTTGATAGTATGATGATTCATCATATTGATCTGGTAAAAATGCATTTTCCATATTTGATAATGATGAACCATCAATGTCATTTGACCATGATCCACCATGTTGTCTTGCACCAATGTACCATGTATGATGTTGTGGATCATGTAGCTCTAAATAATGAAGTAAAAATGTATGTTCTTCAACTGAATTTATTGATACTAAATCACTTTGATAATTTTCACATGAAATTTTTGCATCTTCACGTTTTTTCAATGGACTTCGCACAAATCTGTAGCATATTTCTTGATTTTTAACCCAATGTTTTGGACAATTGTATTCTTCAAAACCATAATTATTTTGTCCATTTGTTAAAGTTATTGTTGTTGTTGTTATTAATAGTACTGTCAATGCTTGCAATTGACTTGAGCATAACATGTTGCTTTATTTATTTTTTATCAACAAACTGTAAAATCAAAAATGTTTATCATTTATTTAGATCCTATATTTTATTTGGGCGTTAATAAATTACGTGTATTACTCATAATTATTGTTGATGAATGATGACACAGAAATTTATTAAAGTGGGGGATTATAAGAGTCAACAGGGAGTGGTCGGAATTTTTTATACAAACTAATGAATTTGTAAATTTTTAAATTATCAAAAGTTTAAATTTTTTTATTTTTATCTTTTTATTTACCTTTTTGTTGTTATCGTTGTTGTTTTTTTTAATTAAAATTAGTTTATTGTTATAAATATTATGTTAATTCCTTCATGTCAATTGTCACAATAATAAACACACAACATTGAACTGTTTGGAGCACAGCTTGAAGCCACCACCCACCACCACCTTGCAAATCACGCAATAACAGAACGCCAGTGTTGACATTTTGTACTTGAAAACAATCATCATTATTACCAACAATCGATAAAAAATTAGGTTTGTTTTTTTGTGTGTTTACTATTCGTTACATTGTTGTCATTAAATTCATAATATTATTACGCAATTCATTAACAACAAACAAATAACAACTGAACATTAAAATAACATAAAAATTCTAATTAAAAGTTAAATTAACCCGCGATGATTTTAATTGCGCATGATCACGCATGCGTTATCAAATAAATACATAAAAAAAAACACTAGCATGGTTGTTAAACAAAAATATTTTGTTAAATTATAGGTTAAATAACAACACACAAAAAATATTGTTGTGTTTGTTATTGTTGTGTTTTGTTATTTTTTATTTTGTTATGGCTAGTGTAATAACGTGTTTATGCCAATTGGCTTTACCAATTATTAATTTAACAATAAAAACAATAAAAAAAGTGTCATTAAATAGTGTTAATTATTTGTCATCAGAAAAACATTTAATGTGGTTTGTAAAGCGTGGGTAAGTTGATGTTTTTTTTATATATAAAAATTAATTAGAATATTAATTAGCAATTGTTAATAATTTTGTAGATATTGTTTTGATATTTTGACATTTTTCATGTTGACAGTTGTCATTGTAACATGTGCTTTGAAGTAAAAAAAAAAAAAAAGAGCATTGGTTTGTTGTTGTTGTTGTGTTGCATGTGACAGGGTAGTGTACACACCGGCAACTTCCTCTTCGCATATCAAACTGTTGGGGGTTAAATTTTTCTCACCTCCCACAAAACCTCCTCCTCCTCTTTTATTCACACACAAATACATGTTTATTTAATACAAACACACTAATGCACACTGGTTTATATCACCAACACCTGATGGAGGTCCTCCTCCAATATTTACCTCTTCTTTTATTTCATCCGCCTCTCCACCTAACCACCTAACCACCTCCACCATCACCATCAACGACGACGACGACGACGACGACAACAACACGCACACACCATCCTCTTTCTCAGTCTCTCAGTTTGTGTTCCGACTCCAGCAGAGTCACGACGACGTGGTGACACCCGGAGGATCATTATCCTCACGACTGATTTATTTTTTTTTTTACATTAATTATTATATTTTATATAAATATAATAATAATAATAATAAATATTTATTATTAATTTATTAAATTATTTATTGAATTAATTAGAAAAATTAAATAATTTTGCGAAATGATTTTCGAAATGATTTTCTTTGTTGATTAATTTATATAATTTTTAAAGTTTAAATTGTTTTTTTTTTTTTTTTCGAGAGATTATTAGCAAGTGTTGAGGGACTTTTAGGCAATTATTTAAATTTATTAATTATTTTGTTGATATAATTTTGTTTTATAATTTATAAATTAATTGTGTTGTTTATTGTGTCGGTGATTTTAAAAACGTGTTTGTGTTTAATATTGTGACAAAAAATATCGGGTGACATTTGAGCTACAGCTAGGTTTGAATATTTCCCGCGCGCTTAATTTACAAATAAAAAAATAAAATACATTAATTAATTATATCAGTGATGTTTCGAAAATAATTAAAATTAAACAAAAAAAAATGTAATTAGTGCCAAGAAAGATTAAAAAAGCTAATATCAAATTAATTGTTGAAAAGAAATTTGTATAAAATTAGAAAATCAACATCACCAAAAATGTGGAAAGACAGCGGACCAACTGTAACTATTTATCTATCTTCTATCAAAAATAAATAGCTAGAAAAATTTCGAAAATTTAAATGACAAAAAAAAAGCCAATTGAATGGATATTTATTAGTATTTTTTTTCTCAAAAATATATATCAATTTAAAATGATGAATTTAAAAAAAAATAATAATTTCTTTATTAATATTTTAATGATTATTAAAATAACAAATATGATTGATGATAAAACACACACACAAGGATGCTTAATGATAATTTTAAAATGACCAAACGACAATAATTTAAAATCCCACTTGATTGTTAAATACAAATAAAAAAATTTACATCTATATATATGAAAGCCATTTACTAAACACTCAAATGTAATATAAAACCAATTGAATTTTGATTTTGGCACGTTAATACATTTGTACATTGTATATGAATTCTACCATGACCATTGTGGTTACGCATTTGTCCACGCAATTTGGTTTCGCGTGGCCAGTTTAACTCTTCGTATATACCCAATCAATTGGCCTTTTGTTAATTTTTCATTTTTACACAACCTTGTGTGTATATATCCTCAATATATCCATTCAATTCGTTAATCAAATTTTTTATATTCCCATTGGGTAGAATGATAATATATGATTTTTTTTTTCAATCATTTATTTATTAACAAGATGATCAAAAAAAAAATATATAATTTATAATTGAAAGAGGAGATAATTTAGTTGAAATAAAAAAAAAAAAAAGAGGAAATTGCCGGTCTGTTTTAGATGGACAATTCGACATACGTGCCGAATCACCTTCCACCATCGTCCTTGGTTGTATTTTCACAGGCTGGGGGACTCCCCGATGCCCTGAGAATGCAGAGACCGTTCAATCCACAAGTTAGTGGCATTCCTTAATTCCTATTATTTATTATTTAAAAAAAATTAATTTTCTTTTGCTTAATACTGATGATAATATTAAATATAATTTTAATAAAAGGTGACAGATTCAAAGGATCTTCAGGTACCATTTAGTACAGCAGCATCATTGGGCTACGGTCTTCATCATATGCTACATTTACCACATCAATTTCTTCATCCACTTGATCCACGTTCACCATTTGGTGCATTTAGACCACTTGGTCCATCAGCATTTGCACCACCAAGTAAATGTTTAAAAGTTGAAACTGGTAATACAAGTGTATCATCTGGTTTAGCAAGTATAAGTTCTTTGTCAAGTATGTCTAATATATTTTCACCATCATTACCATCATCTGGTGGTGGTATAACACAAAATAATAATTTAACAACATCAACTGGACAAGATAATAATATTGCACCACAAAGTCCAGCTGGTTCAGCTAGTAGATCACCACTTGGTAATGCACCTGGTTCAACTTGTCCATCAAATAGAGGACAAAGTCCTGATGATGATGATCGTGATACAAATGCAACACCTGGATCAGAAAATACGGAACGTTCAACACCAGAAGAAGGACGACCTTACAGACGTGAGTTTTAATATTATCTAAATTTTTTTTTTTGTTCAATTTTAAATTATCATTAGCTAATGAACAAAAAAATATATATATATGATATTTTTTAAATTTTATTTTTAATATTTTTGTACATCCATTCTTTGTGGTCAGTTTTATTTTTAAATCTGCTACACCACAATGAGATAAAATCCGACCCCTAACAACACATGTTTTTTTTTATTCTTCAATATTTTTTCAGCTAATTTAATTTTAATTTTCCATTCGAAAAAAAAAAACAAAACATTTTAAACATTTTTCTTTATTAAAAAATTATTTTCTACAATTAAAAATATATATTTAGTAAATTTTATAATTTATTTTTCGACAATGCGGAATGAGATTGTAGATTGAGGGTAGTATTTTGAGCAACGATATATACTAACCAATATTTCATGCTTCGTGGTGAAACGTACGGTAATATTATGTCAAAATGAAACGTGTCGAGTTAAACCATATGTATATTCAAATAAATAAATATATAATGGTCCACAGAGAAAGGGATACACACGTTAATAGTAGCAGAGAAATTGAAATTAAAAAAGAAAATAATAGAAATAATCTCATTGCTCTCAATTTACCGGTTGAATTTTGAGTTAACATAATTTACGGCAAAACAGTGATTTGAGTTGGTTGTGTGTGTGTGTTGCTAAATGACCTCTGGTAATACTGATATTTGTCAGAGAATTGATAACAGTTATAAACAATACTCATACCATTATTACTGTAATAGTAATATAATACTCTCAATCAGTTTGATAATATTCAATGAGATATATACGCATGGATTAATATTATTTTATTTTATTATTTTTATATGAACTCAAATTTTTCATGATGTTTATGTCGGGCTGTTTGGTTTTGTTGATATGATAACTATATATACTATACATCTCTTTTCATGACGTGTTGATTAGCAAGCTGTCATTATGTTTAACATATTTATACCTCCGGCATTAATTAAACCCATTAAATATACTGAAATTTTAATTTTTTTTTATTCAAAAATTTAACGTAACATAATAAATCAGTTTTTGATAATTTAAACATTTTTTTTTTTTATTGTTTTTATATTATTAGCAATGTTATTTTTTTTTTTTTATTGGAAAAAAAATATACATGAACGTTTAGAGAGTTGTTTATTATATCTTAAAATTGATAATTAATTATTTTTATTTTGTTTATTTATAGTTGTAATTATTGAATTATTTGTATGACTAAAAAAAAGCTTGATTAATTATTGATTTATTTAGATTATCAAATTGTTTTTCTCAAAGGGTTAAATTTTGTAGTCAAATAATTTTAAATAATTTTTAATCTATATATATTTTAAATTATATTTAAAATCATTTGACTATTTTAATTACCAATATCCAACTCCTTGAAAAAAAAACAAACAAAAAATTATATTTTCAAAACAACGTGAATTAAAAAATAAAATATTATTTAGTTTTTGTTTCATGATTTATTAAATATTAATATAATTAATAATTGTTTTTTTATTAAATTATTTATACGACTAGAAAGAAGCTTTATTTTATTATTTAAATTGATTATTAATTTATTTAAAGTACATCAGTTTGTTATAAAAATAATTTTAATATTTGAAATTATTAAAAATCATTTGACAATTTAAATTGCCACTATTTAACCCTTCAAAAAAAAAAATATAATTGTTTTAAATCACGTTAAATTAAAAAATATACCATTCAATATAGATTTTTTTACAACAAATATAATTATTAATTATTTATTTAAAAAAATAATTCATAAAGTAGTTATTAAATTTATCAAAAATCATTTGACTATTTAACTCTAAAAAAAAATAATAAAATCATTTTCAAATCAATGTTAAATTAAAAAATCTAATTTTTATTTTTTATAAATTAATGATGGCGAGACTGAACGTTTGTCTGTGCTGCTAGCAAACGTAATATCACCCTAAGAATACAAATGAGGCTAAGTGCTTTTCTACCACATGACAGATACCCGCCAAGCGTTACATTTCGATGTGTCCACGTTTCAGAATCACAATAATTTTCATATATATATATATATATACACACTGATTTTGCGTACGTGAACATACTACTCACTCATGACCAATTTCTCCCTTTCGTTATTTAACCCCCTTAATAAACATATACACACAAAATGTTATGCTCATCTATATTGATATCAAAAATTTATAAAATTGATAATAAAAAATAATTTTAATTATATCATCTAAATAATTATTGTAAAATAATATATATAATTTATTTTTTTTTTAATAAAAATAATATAATGCTAACTATTTTCCGAAAGGTAATGTGACACTCGTTATCATAACAAAATGCTAACGAGCTTTCGTTTAAATTACCGCATCAGAAAAACACAAATTATATATATTTTTTTTTGATATTATAATTTTTAAATAATTTCATAATATGATTTGATAATTGACAAATAAATTAATGATATTTATTCTCATAAATACCTTGTTAATTTTTATGTCAAAAAATATTTAATGTCATTGTCAATTTTGAATATAATATGGATTTTTTTTACAATGTTCATTCTGCAGTATTAAATATTCATAAAAAAATAAATAAAAAGATTGGTAGATTTAAAAAAAAACTTGAAAAATAAAAATTATTTCGCGCAAGGTGAAAAACAAGTTTGCGTCAAGTCTCCACCTATAAATGTGACCCGAAGAACATTGAGAAACTCCTGGGGCGGAGCACAGTTTTAGCGCATGTACGAAGATTGTCTTGAAACATTGATAACCACGTACATACACTTTTCCACTTGAACAAAACACATATTTTTTTTTTTTTTCATACTTAACTACCCTTTCTCCAACCATCACCGTGAACATGAAACGAAAGGAAAAAAAAAAAAGCTCCGGAGAATCCATACATTGTCAGAGTGAATTTTCATATTTTTTTTCAACATCTATATACTATTTTTATTTTTTTTTAAATTCTCAAACATTAAACGCAAATATAAACTCAAGAAAAAATATATATTTTCAATGTATACAAGTGGCTAGAAATAGTTGAAGCTCCGCCTCCTAGAAATATTCAGTAACAACCCCTCAATTTTCTTGGCAATCGTAACTGTTACAATTTCTATGTGTATATAAAAATCTCAACGACCAATTCACCTATCCCAATCTTGTATTTACCTCTTCATCAAAATTGTTAAACTTTATGGGCGTGGTATAAAATGTATATAAATAAATATAACAACACACACAGGGTGGAGTTTTCTTAATAACAATATCATTTTAAAATCTAAATATATATTATATACTATATTTATATTTATATTATTTTTTTTTCATATAAAAAAATATAATTTAAATGACGTGTTTATATCTAAATGTGTCGAGTTGAATTGAATATATAAATTTTTCAAGTTGAACCCCTTGGTGTCTGTCAAAGTCATCCAACTTTCTCACAATAAAAAATAGAAAAAAAAAATATATATTTATTTATTTTATACGTTTAAATAATTATAAAATAATTTTTTTTTTTGAAAATAAAAATATATATTATATGAGGACATACATGTGTCAACATGTCTCTATGAAAATTGTCGTATGAGAGAGACTAAACGACGACGGTTACGCTTGACTCGTGACAGAAATTACTAAATGGTCAAAATGTGCTTGTTGAGTTTAGGTAGTTGCAAGCAAAATCAAGTGTATATATGAATATAATATATGAATTTGTATGTGAGAGAGAGAGAGAATATGAGAGAATGGGTTGAAAATCGCAAGTGGCAAGAGAGAAACTTGTACACCTCATGCGAATATTAATCTCTTCAAACCGCACATCAGCCAACATCGAGGTACATAAAGCTGCTGGCCGCTAACATATTTGCTTTCTCGCGATATTCTCTCTCATTTGTATCAAAATTATATATATATATATATATTCACATTTACACTTGGGTTGTTGTGGTTGAAAACTGCAGGCTTCTCTTTCTCTCTTGTGATGTTATTGTTGTTGGCAATTTGAGTATGTGCTGCTGCTGCTGCTGGACAATTTAGAATACGTACCGGTAACCACCTACATAACGCTTTGCAAATGGCAAATTGGCAAATCTCATTCCCTATTTTCAATTTGTATAGGTATGAACGATTGTCAGCGTGAAACGTGCTTGCATATATCTATATGTATATAAATTCTACAGACAATATTGTTTAACCCCTTTTACTTTTTCTTCTGCCTGATGTGTCCTTCGTGCTTTGACTATCTATCAATTCATTTAACTGTATCAAATTATTTTTTTAAATTCACATAAGGGTCATTAATTTTTCAATGACATTTTTATGTTTTATATATTTCTATTGAATATATTATTCTAAATGAAAATCTTTAACTGCATGCAGTTTAATTTGAGTTGAAAAATTTAACTCAATTTTTTTTTAAATTCTCAAAGTTATTTTGTTGCAAATAAATATTTAAAAAATCATGCAGACAGCGGAGGAAACAGAGAAATCACGAATGCGGTTTTGTGGTTAACATTTCAAACCGCCAAACACTAAAGTTTGAATTGAACTGTCACCATCAGAGGTAGGCGCGTAAAACCAAGCGCGTGTTACAACAACAACAAACCAAAATGTATTTGAGTTGACCGCTAGATGTGAAATCATGTTTATTTATATCTATATATATACTCATTCTCGTCAAACATTTTGTTCAGTAATAACTGTGGTTAAAACATCTATATATATAAACAGGAAATTCTCTAAAATTTCACCACCGATAATAATTATAAATTTTTCAAAAAAAAAAAACTACACAAATGTTTTTGAAAAATTGTGGATTTTTTATGAGACATAAATAATGCATTTCAAATAATATATATATACATTTTTTTTTTTTTTTTTTATCCTTGATGGGAACACTTAAACGATTGTCCTTTTATTAGGTTTATTTTTTTTTTTTGCAAACACGATAAAACTATAATACCATTGTAAGCCGTAATTTCGTCTATGGGGCAGTGTTTGTATTATTTTTTTTTTTCGCCCTTTTTAACATGTCTGTTTTCATCATTTTCGCTTTTTTTTTGTAAGTATATATGACCAAGGGTGACAGGCCATAAGGCTAACCAAGTGGACATTTCATCTTGGGATTTATCACAAGTATACACTGATATTCCAATTTTCTAAATGGCCTTGTATCAAAAAAAAAAAATAAAAATAAAAAAAAAACAACAAATTTGACTTGTTGGACATATGGTTATGTAATAACTGTATATATTTATAAAAAAGATGTATTGTTAAAACACACTGTTACTACATATCACGTAGTATGTTTGAAAAAAAAAAATAAAGAAAAACTCTTTTGAGTAATCCTCAATGGTGAGGATGAGCTGGGCTGTTAATTCCGGATGTCGTTAACCTGGGCTATTTACAAAATACATTGTCTAAGAATACTTGGCTGTATAAAATTTACCCCTCTCTTTTTTTTTTTGACAAACTTAAAGTCTCTCTTTACTGCAGCAAGCTTAAATTTTAAAGTCATTTTCTTTATTTGACACACAAAGTGAGACACATCTTTTTCTTGTATATAGCTTTAGCCCTTTTTATTTTGGCCCCTCAATTTTTGTACAAATACTTTTGCTACTGCTAGTTACGGTTGTAAGTGAGTTGTACTATAGTGATTATGGCGCTTGAAAATGTTATTTACGATGAGCACCAAAACTTGAAGACACTCTCTCTTTCTCTCTCGCCCACGAGCATATTACAAAAGTGTTGAGTGAAAAATGAGACTCACGACAATTAACTGAAATCACTGAGTAAAGAATAAGAACGATTTTATACATGGTTTAACATTTATCACTGTCTAAATTTATTTTATTTTTTCATTTATATATTTGTCTTATTTTATTTATTTTTTTTTTTTTTTCAAATATATATATTTTAATTTATTTTTTAAATATATTTATTTTATTTTTTTTTTGTGACACATGAAATAACATTTTTTTTTTTTTCGTTTTAATTTATACTATTTGATTTTATTTTTTTAAATTTATTTTATTTTTATTACAAATTATCTGGCAACTCTTTGACATAAAAACATCGTACCTTTTTGTATCCTCATTTCGTTTTCTCTTAATCTCATCACCCTTTAATAAAATTAATCAATTAGAATATATATTTTTAATCTTGTTAATTGTATTTTCTCATTCATTCAGCTGGTCACGTGCGACAAGTGTTAAAATAAATTTAACCCGTACACATTTTAGTTTAAATATACGTCATAATTAAATCGTTGATTTTTTTTTATTTTCATTTGAAATTTCTTGTTTTTATTTGTGCAAAGTATTTTATTTTTTGTTGAATTTATTTATTCATTTTGTGATGGTCAAGTTTGCGATCAAATCAATAAATTATCCAACTCTTGGCCCTCTGTCAGTGTCACGATGCCTTTGTGTCTCACGAATTATTTCGACGTGATTTTTCGCGCCCATCGTCAATGTATTTTATATATATATCTTTTCGTATCCAACTTTGTATCCAACTATCCACGTCTGATGTTTCCACAAACCATGAAAGTTTAGATCCCTT
>MKYW01000016.1:788423-809497 GCA_015776835.1 Aphidius ervi | reverse complement strand
TTTTACCTCTAGAAAGTTAGCACACCACAATAGGCACAAACTAATATAGTTAGAACTAAAATTTTATCCTTTTTTTGTGCTATTTTTGTGTGTGGAACTTGCGATTTTTGTGCTTTTTAATATTAAGTTAACACAACTTCTTTAATAATTAACTTATTCCAGCGAACTTTCAACCAAAATTATGTGCTTTTTATGTGTTTTCATTCTACATTTAAATTTATTTTATTTTTTTTTAATTACGTTTTATTTAAATAATTTTTTTTTTTTTCCTAATAATAAAAAAAAAAAATTATTTAAATAAAAAGTAATTGAAATAAAAAATTAATTTAAACGTAGAATAAAAACACATAAAAAGCACATAATTTTGATCGAGAGTTCATTAGAATAAGTTAATTATTAAAGAAGCTGTGCTAACTTAATATTGAGGTGGCAAAACATTGTATAAAAAAAAATATATAAAAGCACAAAAATCGCAAGTTCCACACACAAAAATAGCACAAAAAAAGGATAAAATTTTAGGTCTAACTATATTAGTTTGTGCCTATTGTGGTGTGCTAACTTTCTAGAGGTAAAATTTTATTAAAATTGATCAGTAAATTCAGGTAAATTTTTTAGTTGAAATATAAATTTTGTAAATCTCATTTTGTATATATATTACTTTTGATTTGTAAAGTTAAAATTTGATACAGTATATCAAAAATCCCAAGTCATATGTTTATTAAGGACATTCAATATTAATATTATATTTTTTTTAAAACCCAAATATTTTAATAATAGCATGGTTAAAGTTGACATTTATGAAGGCAATCTTGTCATCATACCTCAGATTTTTGTGAAAAATAAAAATGTAAGTGAGTTCAACTGAAAGATATTATGTTGCTCAAGTGACAAACGTTTGGGTTAAAATGTTATATAAATATAAATACTAAAATATTGTGTGCGGTTGGAGGTTATACCTCGTCCACTACGTGTGAATGAAAATATATATAAAATATATAAAATAATTTTGTATGTGTGCAGAGTAATATGGTACATCATATGTCATATAGAAAAAGGTAATGGGTTGGGTTTAAAAGAATGAGACAGAGAGAGAAAAGCAAAAGCAAAAGCAAAAGTCCACCACCCTATGTACCATAAACATTGGTGCTTAACCCACGTACATTTCTCAGATTCAATTCGTGTTTTCCAGCTGTAACTGCTGCTGTTTGTTTTAGCTACTTTTGTGGCTGTCTCGATGATATAGCTATTCGTAACAGCAAAATGAAACGAGTTAGCTCAAATAAAATAAATACTATAAGGGGTTATATATGACCGAAAAAAAAATAAATAAATAAAATAGAAAAAACCAAATAGCAATCTGCAAATTCTTGTGTACAAAAATATCATATATAATAAATATTTCAGAGAAAAAATAAAAAAATTTTTAACGTTTTTTCGTGGCTTATTAATCTGACGCTAAAGCGATAAAGTGGTAGTTGCTCAGCACGCGACAATAATGCCCAATGAAAGCGATATACTACTTCATACAAATATATTAAAAATAATAAACGAAAATAACATGTATGATGGGGATAACAAGTGTGTTCATATATTGTTATATATACAAGAGGGTTAAATCTTTTCATCATACAATAATTATATTTGATTTATTACAAACAAAAATTCCATACAAATGACTCATACATATTGCAAATTCTTAAATTGAATATTTGTGTTAACTGTTGGTTTTATTTTTTTAGCTTTTAAAATTGTCAATATGTCAAATTGTTGATTGACATTTTGGTATATAGTAATTTTAAATTTTTAGCATTCAATAGTTGTTGAAAATATAATTAATAATTTATGGTTATCTTGAACATAGAGCTACAGTCAAGATTGATTTTTATTTGTATAAATAATTTATTGATTTTTGTGTCATTGATATATACTGACTGATTGATAAAATATATTGACAAAAAAATAATAATAAAATAATCAAAGGGATATGATGAAATAGCAGCTTGTAATTTTAGTTATTTTTATTAAATGAAAAAAGTTGGATTATGATTTAATGTTAATATTGTTTATTTTTTTGGTGAAGAATTTGGACACAGTCATTGTTAAAAGATGCAATATCACCATATACGTTATGACGAGAGTATAAGCTTCATATTTTTTAAGGTTTGGGTTAGGGTAATATATATCTACAATTTTATATGTGTGTATTTTCTCTCCCCCGGATTTTTTATTTTATTTCTCTCTTTGAAAATTGGTAGGGCTCAACGAATACCATTGTATCGTTGTAAGCAATATGTATGTTAGGTATATTTATATGAGAGTAGTTGTACTACCACGGTATACACATCAATCACCGACATTTTAATATCGGTCCATACTGTACAATACCACCAGCAAATTCCCCAACCATCTCTACCAACTACACAACTACCTCTTGGACCCTCATTCGTTTTTCTTTTCAATCGGTTTTTTTTTTTTTTCATTATTATTCTTCTCTTATATCCTTTTTTGGCCAATTTTTTATGACAAATTCTTTTAATTTGTGATGGCTCTTGTGGTCATGGGTTAACCAACACTAGAGTTGTCAAGTCAATGCTAACAATGAACCAATAAAAAGTTGGGAAATTCAAATTATACAGCGTAATAAAAATTAATTTATTACTAGTTTTTATATGGAGATTATATTAAAAGTATTTATTATAGAGATATTTTTTTTATAATTAAAAAATGAAATTATAATTTAAAAGTACCTGAAATTTGTTAAAATACAAAATATATTTTATGAAAATTTTTTAAAATATAATTAGTATTATTATATTTAAAAAAATTCTTTACAATTTTTTATGCAGATTATTAAAAATATTTTTAAATTTAAAAAAATAATAATAATAATAATTGAAAAATACCTGTCAAACAATGAAAAATAAAAAATAAATTTTTAATTTTTTTTAAATAATAAAATTCATAATAAAAAAAAAAAATTTAATTACAATTTTAAACTCAGTTTATTAAATATATTTATTATAAATTTAAAAAATAAAAAATAGTCAAAAAATACCTGTCAAATTACGAAAAAATAAAAAAAATAAATTTTTCAAAAAAAATATATATTTTTAGAAAAAATACATTTCATTTTTTTTTTATAATGCAAAAATTCATGAATAATAAATTTAGTAAAATTTTCAAGTATATATTCTTGTAAAGTAAGCAATCTAAAAAAATCAAGTTGTTCATCCCTCCCAGTAGTAGTACAGTATCAGGTAAAAGCTTGAGTGTAAAATTTCAAGTATCTACATGGATATAGACTATTCATTTCCCATTCCAATTTTTTATTTATTTTTTTTTTTTTATCATCGCCATCGTCAAATTTGAAGAGAGAGAGAGAGATAGTCCAAGAGGGTTGATGTTTGTAAATGCTCTTATATATTTGAACTACCTTTATACCAACACCAGTAGAAAAAAAAAAAAAAAAAGAAAAACAAAGAGATAAGTAATACAAGCAGTCTCATTATACTCAATTTGCAATATTAGTTGATCGATGAAATATAAAATGATACATGTCCTTGTGTATGATCTAGCCAACATTTGTAAAACCGGTTATCTTATATCAAACTATTAAAGATTCTTTTGTTTCATATTACATTAGCCACATCAAGCTATCCCAATCACCACTTGGCGAAAAAAAAAGAGCAAACAAAGAATAAGCATTACTTTTGATATTTAACTTTGTAATTTTTGCAGTATTTTNAATTTTACATATTTTTTTTTTTTTTTTTACCCATAAATATGGCTACTTTATTTTTGTCATTTTGTTTTATTATAAACAATTAATCTTGTGTCTATTTTTTCACGTCAAAATTACAAAACATAAATATAAAAAATAAAAATAAATCTATTATTTATTTTTCAACTATTATTTAAAATAATATTTTTTTTTTTTTTAAAAGATAAATCAACTAACGCGTGTGTCTCATCAAACGAATATTATAGCAATCAGATATAATCAAATTTCATGAGTGCAAGATATATATATATATAGAATTTATACTCCCTATGTTAAATCAACTTTCACCCTCTCATTTTCTTTCTCTCTCTCTGTTAATATTCTTGTGCTGCATTTTGGGTAGGTTTGCGGGGATTTAATTTTCCTAGTGGGCCATTTTGATGTCGACTGGAGAAAGGGGATTCAAATGGCTGTTGAAATGACTGAAATATTATTTTATTTACCGTTAAACTCATTGCTTTATATATATATAAATTTGTTATGAATTAATAAAATACAAGTATAGCGTTGTCAACATATGGACCCCATTTACAGCTTCAATATTGTATATTCACATTAACATTCACAAATAGACTAATATCAATATCAATTTTTTTAAAATAATAAAAATCAGATAATCATTTTATTTTTCAAGCAAATTTATATTAATGTTGAATTTTTTAAACGTTTATATTTGTGTATCATTGTATTGCCTGCACAGAGACAAATTCATACAAAGCTATCGGATTTATGTATCGAAATATACACTCACGTGTACATAGAATATTTTTTTTTCCATTTTAAATTCATTTTTTTATATCATCGAGTGTTGAAAACTCTCTCTATGTCCCAATGATCGACCTCCCACAGGAATATAAACGCGACTTCCAAGCGCCGACTGATTCATATCCACTGTGATGTTTTGAACTGTACGCATCATTGGCTTTTATATCAGTCAAATAAAAAAGTATATTTATTTTTTGACAAATTAATAACAAACAACAAAATATATATTCATCACTGATAACTAAACGTTGACATTGATGCTCAGTTTATTTTTAGACATGTTCAAAATATGTATATATAGAAAAAATATTCAAAATAATTGCTCGTATTTATTTGGATTACATTGGCTTTTCATTGTTTTAAAATGAAAAAAATAAAAATCTGGATTTATACACAAGGGGAATGGTTATATACAGAATTTAATAAATTTGCAAGGATTTATAATTTTCTATTGACATTTTTGGTTATTTTAATTACTAATAATATTCAAAATAAATAAGCGAAAAAATTTATTAAAATAAAGAAAAAGACTGTGCACAGTGTTAAATATATGCAGTGTGAAAAATTTGAAGAATAAAAAGTAGATGGTTGATGATACTACAAGCTTGTGTAAACGATATTCTGATATTACCATAGGCAAACTCTTGGCTTGTCTGAACACTCTGCTGTATAGTCAAGAAAAATGAATAAAATTAAATACGCATTTAAAATTCCATGGATATTAAAACTCATTGGTAAAAGCTTGACAGTTTGTTCAAGAGGTGTATAATATTCAAATGCGTATAAAAAATTTTTTGTTTGAGCTGTATGTATAAATTTTAGTAAAAAATTTATTAAAAAAAAAATATAAGTAAATTTTTTAGAATACATTGTAAAATAATTTGACGTGTTTATGAAGAATACTCAAGTATAAGTAAAAATGCGGACAAGCAGTTGGTTTTTGAACAGACGGTGATATAAAATGATAAGTTTAAATGGCTTGTCCGTATGTTGCATCTATATCCCTTCTCGTATTTCGTGGCAACTCAAAATTACAACCCCTTTTCACCCTACATTAGCCTCGCGAGCTTTAAACGCACCCACCGTGCAACCGCTTACGGGATATAACGTCGAGTCATATATACATAACCAACTCGCGTTATTCAATTTTATTACACGTCGATATTAATTCATTTATGCTTCACGTCCGTTCGTACAATCTATTATTATATTTACGTTCTTGTGCACGTACTAAAGTCACAATTTAAATATAGACATGTTCATATTATAAACTATTTACCCAAAAAAAAAAAATAAATAAAATAAATACCAAATTATAAATTAAATCTTTTAATTACAATTTAATTTATATCATAAGATTTATATCAATATTTTCATCTGGAAATTGTGATGCAATTATAAAAGCTCTTGTTTATAAAATTTAATTAAAATTATCATATCAAGTTCAAGGAAATATATATAATTATTTAAAATACATAAAATACTTTGTAAATAATTATAGAAAAATTATTTTATGAGATTTAAACCATGGTTTTATATACATGAAATCATTTATGTCATAATTTTTACCCTCCTCTTATGATTCTCTTTAACTGTTTCAACTTAAATTCCTAGCTTGACACTCAAGTATTTTCTTGACGTCTCGAGTTTCTTCCCTTCTTGTAAGTGATACTCAGTGAGTGTCTCTCAGGCAAGCCTTACGATCTAACAAAACTTGTGTCGATTTGTCGCATCTGTGCTTCGTCTCCCAAGCAACTTCCGCTTAAATCACTCAGTAAGTATAGTTGGTTATATAAACTATATATATATATATATATATGAGTACTAATACTCTAGTCTTATTCAAGTATAAGCACGTTGTTTTTGATGCCTTGTGGCTCACGTGCTATCATCAAAATAAAGACAGAAATATTATACATATAATAAAGCAAGATAAAGACACAAAATGAAATATGAAAAGTCACACATACACACGAGAACATGTTGGCATTTTGTGTGGGTATATATATAAGTTGGAACACTTTATTGCAATTTATCCAAAGACCACAACTTCACAAGTCAAACTTACTTTGAAAATTTTGGTGATCAACTGGCAAAAGGTCGGCCATTATGAATGACGTAGCAAGAAATTTCAGATATTTTTTTTTTTTTTTCTTATATATTACATGTGATTAGTAAAACAAAAAAGACAAAATCATGCTGGACCAACTGACCTATGTGATTAATACACAGCTGTGTTGCTATAGCAGTGTCTAATCTTTTTGTCATCATTCTTCAATCATCTTTGTTCGCATTTGAATTAAAAAAAAAAGAATAAAAACTTTTAACGCAAAAATACTACGTCATTTCGTGGTGCTTTTTTTTTATGATTTATTTTCAAAATGATTAAATGAAAATATCAATTTTATGTGTGGGTTTGTTTGGCTATATGTATTTTATCTTTTTTGGAAAAAAAAAAAAAGGGATTCGTCTGAACGTTTAACGAAACGGAAGTTGCAACTCCCTGAGGGTGTACTGAAGCGCCAAAACTCCTTCAGATTTGAGCTTAAAAATACGCAATCTTGGTAGTACGTCAGGCTGAAAAATTGAAATACGCGTACGAAACTTTTAAATATATATATATTTTTTTTATTTTATTCTACTAAAAAATTTCTGTAATACTTTTTTTTTTTTTTTTACAACATACTTTGCTCACATTTTAGAATCTTGTCATCCCCTTTGATATATAGTTTGGCTATAATCATTTAATTTAACCACAGCCACTGAATATCTCATCTCACAAAATCCACCTCAACAAGAAATAAACATAACACATTTTATTTTTCATTAATTGTTATTTAATGCAAAATAAAAAAAATGCATTTAATTTACATAATTTGATATTTAAATTTTTAAAACAATTCTAGAATAAATAAATAAAAAAATTATTGTATTTTTAAAATGCAGAATTAAAGAATACAAAATTTGATATTATTTTCATTTTTTTTTTTAATATTAAAATTGAAGATTTAAGGAGCGGAGAAAAAAATACAATATTTTTGACAATAGTCTGATGAGAAAGGAGGATCTTGTATATTTTTTTTTTGTTCATATTTTGACGTGTACAGGATAAAAGGGAAAAAAATAAAGTAAAAAATCCAAACAATAAGATGGAAAATCTTGACGACACTTTGGATGCAAACTATATACGAATGATATCGGTTATTGAATCGTTAAGCTTCGCGAGCAAGTGAAATGATATCCAACGAATAAAAAGATTTGCATAAGCAAGCTCATTTTATATTTTTCTTTTGACCCCATACACAATAAATGCAAACACACAAAAAAGAAGAGAAGAGACTCTGTGAGAGTTAGACAGAGTATAGTCAAGCTTTCAAATAAAAAAACAAGTGCAAATAATATTTTGAGACGTTAAAATGTGTCAAGCGGCTGATCCCAGCTGACATTTGAATATATACACAGGGTTGAGAAGTAAAAAAAGAAAAGACAGGGATGTTTTTACCCCGGGGGGTTGAAAATACGTTCAATGTGAGGGTGCTGAAGCTACCATAATATCCATAAAGCCCACTGTGAATCCGTCATTCTCTTTGCACCAATAAAAAAAATGAAAAATACATATTACAAAATAAATAAATACATAAAATTTTCTTTTCAATAAATCGGATTTTCTTTTACACGCAGTTATAAAAACCAAAAAAATAAAAATATATAAATCCAATTAACATCCACAAAAAAAAAACCATAATATATTTATTATTAAAAAAAAATTTATTAAATGATTTATTAAAATATATTTAAAAAGAATTTTACAAAGAAAAAAAAATATACCTATATTACAATCTTTTGTATGAGTTTGATAAAAATATAAAAAAAAATTTCAAGAAAAAAAAGCAGTATAAGTTTACAACATCTACCAACATGACGATTAAGTGCAAGATTTAACGATCGATGAAACTTACGACCTGGACTGAAAGACCGACGGCTAATGGCGAGTGGTCCATTCATTTTCTACCTTTATATATTTCTTTTGGCTACTTCCAAGTTCCAACTATCCCATCATCATGTCTATTCACCTCTTTCCACCCTCTTGTATTTTTTAAATATATTTTTACTTCATCTCCCGCTTCATAGTCTTGAAAATCAACATTCAAGAATATTAAAAAAAATAAAAAAAATTAGCACATCTAGGAACTTGGATGATGATTATCACTGTATGTTTAAATTTATACATTTGTGTATAAATTTTGTTGTTAATAGACTTCTTAAATCCGAGTCAATTCATTTACGACTTTGGAATTCATTTTTTTTTTTTTTTTNTTTTTTTTTTTTTTTTAAGAGTGTTACTACTATCATCTTCAATTGATGACTATAAAATTGTATATATATTTTTTTTTTCATTTTTAATCTTGCCATAAGTTAACTGACATAAAAAGTCCGTTTGTTGAAGTAATGAAATTTCAAATGTACTCAGTCCTGCAACAAAATGTTTAAAAAAAAATTTTTTATTTTTTAATTTATGTTTGAGTATAAATAAAAAAAAAAAAATGACGATATTTATAATTAATTCCAAGATAGTCAAGAGAGTTACTTTGTAATATTAAAAGTGTAGGGGCATGCAAATTTAAAACTTTGTTGTATATATATAGTCGCATGTGTGCTTGTCATTTGACAGCGTGAGATGTGGTCCGTCAAAAGATCGTAAAACTCTACAAGGCCAGATCGTTTGGGACTCTTTTCATGCTTAAAAATATAAAAATATAAAATATATAAAATAAAAAGAACGGACGCTATGCACTACCTTGACTCGGACTTGAATTTTTTTTTTTTTTTTTTTAATCGCATAATAAAAAATAAATAAAAAATTTTAAATTGTTAAATAAAAAAAATATATTTAAATAAAAAATTTTTTTATTCCATCAGTGGGTATTCGGTAAAATATCATAATAAATTTTGATACTTTTTGGAGTCTCGATCACTTTTGAGACCATAATAACTCGGTTGCATCGTTCAATTAAGGATTTTTTTATAAAAAAAAAAAACATAAATTATTTGTCGATTGACTCAACATTTATTCTTAAAAAATTTACAATGTACATTTGTTGCAAATGACCGGTATATTATTATCGATACATTTTATTGATCCACTTTACTTTTTGCACATTTGATTCAATTTTATTATAAAAAAAAAAATATATTTATTTTGATTACAACTCTATTTTATTATGTCATAATTTTTATTTGTAAATTTTTTTTAATAAAATATTAACATAAATATAGGTAAATTTAATTTTTTTTATTAGCAATATTATTTTATAACTAGTTTTTTTTTTCTTCGAAAATATTTTTACATTTATTTTATTCAATGAAAATTGCGATATTTAAATTTTATTGACAGATCGTAAATGACATCTTGGTGTATTATTAATTCTGGAATATGAAAGCTCTGATATGATCAAATAATAACGGTTTAAAATTTTGTAGATCTAGTTTTTTTTTTTTTATTTTATTAGTTCATTAATATCGAGATTCATTTGAACTGCAACAAACTTGATGAAATTGTAAATAAAATTTAAATAACTTTATTAATAAATAAAAAATGTATAAATAAAATTGACATAATCTAAAATTTACAGCATATCTCATTATAAAAAAATATTTATGAATTTAATATCTCTAAAAGTCATAAATGTAAAATATTTTCAAACAACTTAACCAACGGTTTTTTTTTATTCTCCAATTAAACAAAAAAATAGTCAAGAATCAACTCAAAGTATCAATAAAAAATAAAGATAAATTTTCCATCAATTGACTGATAATTACTGTATCATTTTAATGAAAATAATTTATTAAATTTTGAGATAATAATATATTTTTTTATTTTCCTATAAAAATAATTACCATTTACCATGGAAAATTTTGTTAATTATTTAAATTAACGTCACAGATGAAAAATGATTTAAATGAACAAATTTAAATTTCCCACAAGTTTCAGCATGTGTTGACTAAAAAAAAAGTATATATATATATATTTTTTAACAACAAAAATCCTTGGTAAAATTTTGGTTAAACTCGGACAAAACATGATGACCAAATCCACACATATATTATCTAAAATAAATGCTTTGCAAACCCATAGTCAACTATAACTGAAAGCATATCTTTCTCTATTATAATATATATACAATCTCACACACTCTTGTCACCCTGGTCGACTGGATATAATTTATCCCGTTATGCTAATCGAAACGATTTGTCTAAATTAAAAGGCGCTCGGGTTGATCCGTGGTCAGGCTTCCAGTTTTAGCTTATTGTCCATCCTTCTCTCAACATGATAATACATCTACAAACCATTTACACAATCACAAAAACCTATATACAATAAAAACACTAATACATCTACCAAAATATTATATCTACATGATAACGTTGAAAAGCTAAACAAAGCCCTTTAATTTTCAACTGTAAAAAATGGAAAATTTCATTTACATATTTCACAGAGAAATATTTTATAAATTATCAAACAAAAAAAAAAAGATGATGATTGTGTGTTATCACGTTAAGTCCCTCGCAGATGATGAGACCTTTATTTTATTTTATTATTGCGTTCATGGACATTCGAAAAATATTATATTTGTTTCGATAAAAAAAAAAAGAAATATAAGAAAAAGTGGAATGACATCACATATGTGCGGATTTGTTTCTTTACGCTTTACTTTGACCACAATGGATTTACTTAAACCCCCACACAAACTTACTCTTCTTATTTTTATTTTTTTATTTTTTCAAATGGTCAGCCTCAAATCCCATCTTTCTACGCGTCTCGACTGCCAAATGACTTTTTTTTTTTTTTCTTTATATAATATGTTTTTTCTTTTGTTCTTTAATATTATTTCCGCAAATTTTTACCACACAATATTTTTTATATTTATATAACTTCTTTTTATCTTTAACACTTTGACGTTTTTCAATATTCATATTATTATGGATGGCAAGAGAGAGAGAAAGAGAGAGAGAGGAGGAAAGAGGTAGAGAAAGGAATAGTTGATGGACGCTCTAGGCAGTATATTTTAGGGGATGAAATTCTCGTACGAGGAAACAGACACGATTGGATATTATCAGTGTTATCATACCCGCATGAACGCGTATCTTTTGGACCTCGGAATTGAGCTGCAACATCATTTTTTTTTTTTATTTTTTTTTTTAAATGAGATTTAGCAAAGAATATATATTTTTTTTTAAAAAACGATTTGATGCTGGTTGAGGTAAATTGAGAGGGTTGAAATGAATAAAAACATTTGAAATAATAAAAATAAAAAAAATTTTAAATTTTAAGATGTATAAGAAACACTTGTCGGGTTCTTGATTGTGGAATCGACGACAAGCATGAGGTGAGATGGAGGATACATATATATTTATATCCACGCAACTTAAGCCATATAAATCTGACCATCTTACACCGGCATAAGTCTAAGGATTATTTTGAAGCCGCAAAATGTCTCACGTATACATATATATACAGTATCTCTCAGCACTTTGTATATTTTTGTGTGTTGAGTGAGATAAAAAATTTACAGTCAAATGAAATACACGACCATTCATCTCATCATCATCCTTGTATATATTTTTTAGCAATGGTAATTTACACAACCAACAATTTTATTTATATTTTTATTTTATTTGCCTGTAGATTTATCTGGTTATCCGATTAAAATGTTAAAATGACAAAAGCTTCCAGTCTTACAAAAACATATACAACTTGTTCACTTTTATTCGCAAAGAAAAAAAAAAAAACTCACAAATAAATATAAAAATAAAATTTAGTATTTAATTTGTAGATTAAAAAATATTTTTATTTATAATTTTAGTTAACCATGCAAAGGTTCTTCAATATTTTTTTTTTTTTTTTTTNTTTTTTTTTTTTTTTTATAAAAATATATGCGTTTTTTCTTCCCTAAACGTGTAAAACTAGCATTTAGTATTCAACCAGAGAACAGCAAGCTAAAGTAGATGGAAAAAAAGATTGTGAGGTGGCTCTCAAAATATATATCTATACAGAGTGAGAAGAGAAGACATTGCGTGGGGTGAGAGAACAGGATACAGGTTTCCCGGGGGCGGCTGATGAGGTATTGATGATAGGATCGCGTCAACACCAGCTGAGCCAATTACACGCCTAAATCTCTACTCTCACCTCTTCGTATATATAATCTGTATATATATATTGATAATATATATAAATCGCTAGTCGCTACTATATGCAAGCCGCACGCGCCTCACGGCTAAACTAGGAAAAGCCCTGGTCAATTGATGCTCGCTCTCTATCCGCTTGACACATAACCGATCAATCTATCAAAATATACTTTCATCGATATACAAAAAAAAATATATCGCATATATAAACTGAATTATTATTACTCGATAAATTGACCACACCAAAAATTTCTATATAAAAAAAAAAATTTCCCGCATACAAAAATTCAAAATAAAAAGAACAAAAAATATGATGATAATTTACAAAAAAAAAAATATCATAAGATAGGTTGAATTTGGTGTGAAAGGCCGGGACCATTTGTCCCAAAACGGAAGCTCATATTTGTGTGTGTGTGTATTCGCTTACTGAGTCGGTTGCGCGAATAACAAAGTACCCGGAGAATAACAAACGCGTGCGGCTACATTGAAATGGCCCGCAAACCGTATCTCATATACCTTATGCTTCATATAGTAATATGTATATAAAAGAAAGAATAAAAAAGAGACTATATATTTATGAAGAAAAATAAAATAAAATAATATTTTTTCTCATGGAAAATCGCCTTTCAAATCTCGCGTGAAAATTACCCCATTGTTTGGTTGCCCTACCAACTAAATTTACTCATTCTATCCAACATGTAGTTTACAACTTTTATTCAACATATGTGTATGTTTTAGTCAGATAAGTACCTTATATCTGTTAAAAAAAACTAACGTAATATTTGTATGTGTGTAGCCGCAAATAAATCATCCCTGCAATACGCAACAGAATAGTTTTATATATAATCGGCTTTTTGTGTTTTACCTTTTTATATATATATATATTTAACATATTTTTTATTTTTCTGTATCTATTGTATTGTCCTATCTTTTTATACAACTCTATACTATCTGCTCAATTTATTTTCAAGACATTTTGAAAATTCGTGACATGTGGAAAATAGGGATTTTAGTTGGGAACCCTAAAAAAACTCTTGTCATTCTTACGCCTCCTTTGGCAAATATTCACATTTTTCTTCCAACTCATTCACACCGAAAAATAAAAAAAAGGTTAATCTATATAAATACAGAGTAAAAAATATTATAAATATATTGATATTTTCTATATTTTTTTGTGTAAATATGAATAATAACATAAAAAAAAAAAAAATACAAATAAAATAAAACTAAAACAAAAAACTGTTGTATAAAAATTTTGTTGGTAATTTATTTCATGTTGATACAAAAAAAGGACACAAAAAAGGTTTAGATTTTTTTTTTTTGTAAATATTGGTGGTTGAGTAAAATATTTGATGAAGGGAGTATGAGAAAGTGAGGTGAGATGAAAACACGTTGCTCTTGATTTTGCTTGGTTGACTCGAGAGGGGCATTATCAGGGGTTATCAGTGTTGAACGAAAGGGTTAAAAGGAAGAAGGAAGGGAGGTTTATGATAGAGGTTGCAAAGAGGTAAATGTGTGTGTGTGTGTGCCATATGTTACACAGTATGTTTGACACTCTCTCCAACTGGACAGCAATGGTACTTTTATATTCCACTCATATTGATTATCTATCTTGCTCTAATTTACCATTTATCTTTGTCGATATGATGCTGATCATCAGCATAGTATATGAGTCACGTAAATATGTTGTTTTGTGTGTATATATATAGACACAACATCTGACCATCAGCCCCATCACTGTCACACTCTCTCTCTCTCTGTACTCATAATCGATATATTATTATATACACCATCAACTATATATATCTCCATATTTTAACATCACAAAATTATATTTTGTGGACAAACGATGAATATTTGGTTTTAAATTAATTTTTTTTGATTTTTTAAATGTCTCATTTGAAGTACTCGTTGATTTATTGAGCAAGTATTTTATTATTAATTATTTAACAGTAATTATTTTTAATTTTGACATGTTATAAAATTCTATTTGATGTATATTTTATTTAATTAATTAATTTTATATATATTTTTTTATTTTTCTTTGTAAAGTTTTTTAATTTGTTTGATGGGTTAAATCGTTAATCAATTAATGATTTTTGTTTTTAAATTTAATTTATACTTTTATCTGTATATTTTTTTTGGTTTTATTTTTTTTCATTTAGGGTTATTAATGACTCCTCGAAATGAAACACAATGTCAACTGACACAGAGATGACAGAGTTATTTGTTAGTTGAATCACGTATGATATTGGTAAACTTGTTGTCACCGCAATTTACAAATACCTGTAGAATAACATACTATATATATGTATATGTTGCAAGTATAGTTTATATAGGATTTAGAGATATAGATAACACAAATGTTGGTATATTACTGCGTGACATTAATTTACAATCTTGAACGACCGTTAACGATAACACAAACGACAAATACCATATGTTCAGGCTGACCAATATTTTTTATTATTACACATAAATTATTTATAATTGTTTATTAAAATATTTGACGAAAAAAAACTAATCAATTAATATATTTCCAACATTTTTAATTAAATTTATATTATAAATTTTATTTCAATTAAATATTTTTAGTCAATTTTTTTTCAATAAATTATCAAGCAATTGTTAATTATACATCAATGAAATTTATTTTTAACAATATTTATATTACGTGAATATCTAAATTTAGAAATTTAATGTATTTTTAAATTTAATATAATTTAATTGATCAGTTGTTTTATTTTTATAAAATCTTGTTTGATAAATCAATGCACTTATTCTAATTATCATTTTGAATACATAATTATTTTCAATCAGTTTTAGACTTGAAAGTATAATTTAATTAAATATAATTTATTGATTTTAGGATATATTTTTAGATAATATATAATTTTGTTTATTAAATTTTATAATATTAAAAAAACTTTAAGTAAAATTTTATATAAATATAAATGAAGGATTAAATTAAATTGTATATATAAAGACGTAAATATATATCATTACAATAAAAGTGTAGAGTCACGTAGGATAGTTGTAAATAACGAGATCACTCACTGATCTTTTGAAATAATATTACACAAGATTTTTTCAAATACATTTTGCTGGCTCTTTTTGATGGTCAAAGAGCTTTTTTTTTATCTTCAGTTGTAAACTCGACCAGCCACCGAAGAATGTTTGTGATAATTTATGCTCCCAATCGAATGACTCCAATTGCCCATGTGTATGTGTGTGTGTGGATACACAAGAAGAGTAAAAGAAACAGGACTAACATCAGCTGAGAAAAAGGATAAAAAAAATGTTGAATATAAAAAAGATGAAAATAAAAAAAACTGTATAGTTGAGAATATTCGATTTCCTGGGAACGCATGGTGCGTATAAAAATTGCATAAAAAAAAAAAAAAAAAAACAGTAAAAGAAGATGAAGAAGAAACAGAAAAATAAGGAACCAATAAAATTGAGTGCATCATGAAAAACGTGCAAAGGATATACCCGCGCCCTAAACAACAATTTACAACTGACTCAATCCTCAATGATCCAACATACACAAACAATGTTTGTTAAACAAAAAAAAAAAAAAGGCTAAATATTTTTTTATAGTATAAATATAAATATTGAGAATATATACAAGATACTTGTTGTACATAACCTGATGCATTTGCACAATGTTATTTACGCATTAACCACAAGCACTGAAAAGTAAATTTTACAGATGACATTTATATTCGTCAACGGGGAACGATATGAGGCATAAATAACCTCAGCGGTAAACCTCAAAACCCATTTTACACTTTATCCATATATACCGAGTGTTGAACGCTCCTTTTATTTTTTTTTTTTTTTTTAACATTCATTTGGACTTTAAAACATTATCATTATCTTTTGATCTTTAAATATCACAACACTATCTTTTATATCGAAAGAAAAATAAATAAAAATCAATACTAGCTAAAAAAATTAAAGTTAAAAATATCTGCTTCAATTGAAACATTCATTGAATAATAATTATTATAAAATAAAACCAAAATTATTAATAAAATTTCATTATTGATAAATATAAAATATAAAATATTGAATCATCTAAAAATAAATTAAACTCATTCATTATGAATCCTGTTGAATTCTGTTGAATTATCAAAGAAAAAAAGTCACAAAAATATCAAGATAATAATAAATCATTTAAATCGCTTTGAGATAATTATTTATTATGTTTTATTTTAATTCATTCTGACATTTTCTTGGCTATAATTGGTAATAATGATGAATTATGATGATGATGATATATGTATATGTATTTGCGATTATTGGTAAGTGGTCCATGTGTGATAGAATAGCCAGATTCAAGGACAACAAGAGAAGTCACACTTGGAGACACATGTGAGAATAGTAAAGCCTCCTTAAGTCCGTAACTCTCAAGTGATTTGTGTCCTTTCGTTGGGAGAGCTCCCTGTATATGTATATGATACTGGAAATAGTTGGTTGGTTTCTCTCTCTTGATTCAGTTCCTCAAGCTAAACACACACACACACACACAAACACCAATTTAAATACATATATACAATTATCAACACATAGATTTATATATATATATCAAGTCTGTGTGTCATTGCCAAGTCCTGAATACCGTTGCCTACCGAGCAATTAACAAGTTCCCCCTCGAGGGCTAATCCCGCTAATCCCTTGACTGATGCCTCGTCCCCCCCCCCCTTGCCTCCCTCTTTCCACCATTACTTTTCTCTCATTCAAACTAATTTATCCCACTCTATCATTAAACACGTCGAATACCTTGTAATTCGTCTTGTGTCCATGACCCCAAAATTTATATATCTTTTCAAAACCAGTAGTTTACTAATTTATATATTTATCTAAGTTGATGTTGTTATAACAACTAACAAAATCACTGCTATATTTCAATTTATATAATATTTTATTGTATTATTATTATATTAGGTTTTTTTTCTTTTAATTTTCATTGATTTTTTTTATTAACTGATGAGGTTAGACATAGCTGTTAACCAATGTGTATGTCCGTTTAATTACCATCAAAATTCAATTAGACACTAATGGCCTGTTAGCTTATCGATACTTGATCAAAAATTAGTTAAAAATAATTTATAATCTATGTGAAATATTTCTAGGAAATTTTGGAAATTATATTTAGATTTTTTTATTTATTTTTTTCTATGGGTTATTATAATATTTTTTAATTTGATTAAACTGATGGGTATTATATTTAACATCATTATTTTACACACGCAATATCACGTTGTTCATATAAAGATATATATATAAAATAATAATCATTTGTATATTGCGATATATGCTTTTATCTCTTTTTAATATTTTCATCGTCAAAAAATAACGATATACTCTCTTTGTGTATATTTATCATCAATTCAATGGTCCACGTGGCAAATCCATGTGACAAATATAAATTCAATCAAAAATTAAATCTCTAAACTGCGCATACAAAAATTTATATAAAAAACTATATCAAAGCTCCAAAAAAAAAAAAGCTATCAAGCTAATTTCAATCATCTGCGTTTTTAAATATAAAAAATATTTTATTAACACCCTTACCTTAACACTAACAGCCCCCTTGTAACACATTATTGAAACTAACCCCAAAATATTAAGAACCAAAATCAAATGGTCCTGAAATTCCATTAGGGTAATTGACGCACAACTTGAATGATAAAATAAAAAAAAATAAAATAAAAAAAAACAACGTCAAACATATTCTTCCCCCATTGTGTCGATAGGTCACTAAAAATAAAATAAAAAAAAAAGATTTTGTGTATATATATCATCATCACCAGATCCTGTCGGTATTAGAGTATTAATGGGAAATCGAATCCCCTCATATTCGCTTATATAAACCTCCTCCCTGCCCCCCTAATGTGCCCCCCCCCTTGAAAATTTTATGCNTTTTTTTTTTCTTCTTTACCACTTCCGATTCAAATATACATGATATAGGTATATTGTATATCCACATGTACATGAAAAATAAAAATGATAAATCAAACTTTTCAAGCTATTCGCTTTTGTCATGATCACCCTATCGTTGAAATATATATACATCGAGTTCAAGTTGTATCTTCTCTATCCCTCTTTTATCATTTTTTATTTTATATATATTATTTTTTTTAATCGTCCTTGTCATTTTTTTTTTTTTTTACACACTATCCCATGTGTTTTTTTTTTCCCTGTACCTTGTTTGTGGGGAGAATTTTTTAATGTGTGTCTATGATTTTAACGATAAAAAGTAAGACCAATTGAAAAGTGTTTGTGTACACACAGTAGTTTTAAATAATTGTACGTATTTGATTTGACAAATTTATTTATTTATTTATAAAATTCAAAGAAAAATAAATTAAAATTGCGTTGACTTGTTGTTTTTTTAAATTGAATTGTTTTATGTATTTGTTTTGATATTTATTTATTTTAATGATGGTGTACATGTAATTATATTTGAAAAATATATTATTAAAAATTTTGAAAATTATTGTACATCAGATAACTGATAAATATATTATAGGCGTGTTACCATGAGCGTATATTAAAACTGAGTGGTAAATGATAATGAAAAGTATATCTACATCATGAGGATATCTTAAGAATGGTGGCTGTATGCTATTAAGACATTCACAAGAGATATATATATATACAATAAAAGAAGAGTAAAAGAAAAAATAATAAAAAGAAGCTTCTAAAAGAAAGATTAAAAATAAATATGAATATTTGAGGTTTAGAGTGAGAGAAATAATGAAAAAAAAAAAACTATACAAGAGAAAGAAAAAAAAAAAAAAGAGTTAAGAGTGAGATGAAATGAATAAATAAATAAATGTATATATAAAATAAATGTAAAAGAATAAGAGTGTTGTGTAGAAAAGCCATTGAAGATAAAAGAGACGAGAAACAAAAAATATATATATAAATGTGAGTGAGAAAATATTTGAAACAGCGAGTTAAAGATATAAGCGGCAATACCATTAAAATGAAAAATGACATTCTCACTGACTACCCTGCTGTGCTTGGCATCACTTGCTTCGTTTCGGTAGTTACATGTACGCACAGCAATACAACCTCACCCCAAAATAATAAGAGAAAAAAAAAAACAAAAAAACAAACATTATATATATTTTAACTATCCCTTCTTTTTTTTTTTTAACAACTAAAACTACCCCAAATTTAACAATCAAAACTCCACCCTCTGTCCCATCCAACTTTTGGAATTATAGGTGATTTTTAAAATCTGTTAAACAACCCAACCTCGAGACCACATTTGCTAACCCCACACTCACTTTTTATTTTTTATTTTATATTTTTTCAACCCCCTCTATAGCACACAATGTTCTCCAGACACCTATCTGTTTCGCTTATGTAGCTTTGTCTACATGTATTTATCTCGAGGGGTTGTCTTGTTACACTTATATATATTTTACCCTCTTTTTTGACTTTTATACAAAATGTGTAGAGGAACCTTCTCACTTTACCGCGATGCTTAGCACCTTGTTATTTATTTTTTTTAAATATCTCTTTTTTTTTTCCTGTCTATACATCATTTTTTTTATTTTCCAATTGTTTTTCTGCGGTAATTTTCTACTGAATTTTTATGGAAGATTCAATTATATAAAAAAATCTAGAGAAATATTTTTACAAATCATTTTTAGTGCATTTTAATAATAAAATTTTATAAATATGATTTATATTTTTTAAGCAATAAATAATTCCAAGAGAATAATTCGAATTGAGTCTTTATTTAATTGACAAATTTAAAAAATTTCTACTGATAATTTTCCTCGGAGAATTTTCTGAAAAAATATAAAAATTAAAAATAGAATTAATTAATTTTTTAAAATATGAAATAAAATTTTGTATTTTTATACAAAAAATTCCTACAAATTAAATGACATTTTTAAAGAAAAAGTTTAAGTAAATTAAAAAGTGAAAAAAACAAAATTTCTACATTTCTTTTTACAATGACAGTCAAGAAAAATATCTTGATTTTTCAGGAAACCTTTTCGATGACAGATATATCCGTTGTAGAAATTATTTTCTATATTTCAAATTCTTTGTCAGTTTATATTCTATTATACATTTTTTTTTTTTTTTTCACATTCATTGATTGGTATTTTTATTGACATGTCAGTGTCATGAAAAGATGTATATATGACTTTCAACTTGGACATATAGTAAATAAAATTTTATTATTATTATTCAAAGTTTTTTTTTTTTTCTACAAAAAGTTTATTTTCTTTTATTAATATATATTTATTTCAATTTTTTTTTTTTCTGTCTTTTATTGTTTATGTATTTTGTTGTGGAATAATCAGAGATT
>MKYW01000016.1:774143-785190 GCA_015776835.1 Aphidius ervi | reverse complement strand
AACTCAAAAATATAAAAATAAATATCAAAAATTAATTTTAAATTATTTTTCAAATGGAAATTTGATTAATTAAATTTATTCAATTTTTATTTTAACAAGTTAGATATCCTATTTATGAAAAATAAATCAAACTAATTTATAATATTTAAAATTTATCAATAATAATTTTATTATCAATAAAAATATACAAAAAATAAAATTATGAAATTTAATTTTCCATCAAGTGTTGCATTTCACAAGCGGCTTGCAACAAAAAAAAAATAGAAAAAAAAAAAAAAAGGCAATGTGAAACGATCGCCCCCTGACATTTGCTTGACACGCATGGCACCCCCTTTGGATATTGAATCTCGATTTTATGATCCCCCGACGACGTCAACCTTCCTCTCTTACACATTTTAACAATTTTTTTTTTTTTTTTTATCATTATTTTTCGTCAGTGCGCGGTGTTAAACTTTTATCTGTAAATTTCGAGGAAATCAGCCGAGAACAAAAAAAAGCACAAACGAGATGAATCATATAAAAAAAAAAAGGGTACATTTTACAAAAGAGCCTGAAAAATATATTATAATAATAAAATAAAGAAAAAAATATTAAAAAATACAAAGAAAACAATTTTTTTTTTTTCATTTTTGGTATATACATTGTAGAATGATTTTATGGTTGAGTGAATTTTTACGATTGTACTTCAATAATAGTTTTAAAAGTAGCAATTTAAAGTGGTAGTTTCGCGCCAATAATGGATATACATTGAAGTATGTGTTTGCATGGTTATTGTTAAAAGGGGTGTGTTGAATAAATTTTTTTTTTTATCTTTATTATATAAAATGTATGTATTGTTTAATACACAATACACATTTGTGTATTACTTGTGTGTATGTCGGGGTAAAGTAAAAGTTAAATTTAACTTTAGTAGCAACGATTAGCGGCCTCTCAAAAACCATCATATAAAGAATTGGTCAACGCCCATCTCTTAAAATTTTTGTAGAGATAAATAAAAATAATAAAATAAAAATTCAACTCAGCATTGATGAAAACATAAAACTCATATAGTCTTTTAGTTTACAACTTTCTAAGAGCTAGTTAAATACCATTTAGAAAATGAGTATAATTTTTATATTTTTTTTTTAATGCAATTTTATTTATTTATAAATAGAAAAATATTTTTTCTTTTTATATATTTAAATTATCATGACATTTATACAAGTGCGAAAAAATAAACTAAAAAATTATTTAATAATTTCTTTAAAAAAATTAACAATTAAATAAAAATATTTACTTGTTATTTGTTAATAATTCCAGCTAATTTTTGTCATTAAATTTTCTATATACTTTTGTTTAATATAATACGTACCATTAATATATAAAGTTGTTGAATGTATTTGTTGAATAAAAGGCTATTGGCAATAACTCGTATTTAATTCTCAAATATTGTTGAAGGTGTTTAAATGAGTGTGTATGAAAAGCTCCAACAAATTCAAACTACCCTTTCACTTGAAAATTCCTCGTTGTATTATATAGCTGTAAATTAGTAAAGAAAAACGACATCGACATATACATTTAAAATTTTTGAATAATAAGTAGATATGCGATAGAAAATTTGTACAAATAAACGATAAAGAGAAAGAGAGTTTGTTAAAATGAACAAGTGGCATCAAACAATTAGCCAAAATCCGCGTGTTCACCGAGCAGAGGTTAACTTCTGATTGGGGTAGGTTGTTACAACTAATATCTTTGGTCTTATCCTCGTTATTATCCCCCATACCTTTTAATATTACTCGTGATGCTCGTGATGCTACTGAAAGGCTTCTTATTTCTCATCCCTTATAACTATCTTCATCTTTCTCTGTTACTCAACAACCCTATATATACATATACCATCAACTTATTCTGCTGTTTAACTGTTATAATATTATTATATATTTTAACATCTCTTTCTCTCTCTTGCTTTGTTACTCTCTTGTACCTCTTAGCAATATGCCAATGCGGATATTAAACCTTTTACTTGACTTGTAAAGCTTCTCTCAACTAATTTTACAAGACGATCCTCAACTCATATTATTTGCTCTTTATATAACTTTGAAAATATTCATATTCATGCGATGGCCAGTGTCAAAGAAAATAATTAAATTTAATGACAATATTTTCATTTTTTTTTTCCTAATATTAATCATGGTAAAAATATTTTATTAATATTAATATATGTATATTTGTTTTTCATCTTAAAATTATTTATCATATTAATAATAAAATTTATTTTTCATTTTATTATTTAGGGTATAAAAATTTACTGAATGAAAAGAAATCCCCAGCAAATAATTGTATTCATAGGGCAGGTGTTAAAAAACCGGAAGCCTTTATTATATGCCGACAAATTCAAACAGTGACTTTTTGACTGTATAATCCTCGTTGAGATATATTTTTTTTCTTTTTTTTTTTTNATCCTTTCGGTGAGCCAGCCAACAAGTCTCGGGAACTTGATGCATTGTGTTGTTTGATGCACGTCTATAAGAGGCCCATTGGCTTGAATGAAAAAAAATCTTCTTTCATCAACAGCTCGGTTTTTTTTTTTTTTTTTATTATTCTCATATATATATACATAAATAAATTCACACATATTATCAAAAATCAAAAAAATATTTTCATCATTTCCTGCAGCGTCTATGAAAAAAAAAAAATTTTTATTTTTCATATATACTTTTTTTTTTTTTTTGTTTGTATTTTAAAAATAAATCATTTAAGATTATTTATTTATTATTATTGTTATTATTAATAAAATAAAATAATAAGAATAAAAATATAAAACCACACTATTCATGTTAAATCATAAATCATATTTTCAACATTTGCTCGGTCACTGGTTGCACTGATTTTTTTATTTTTTATTTTTTTGCATACAATGATAAGCAACGAACCGTGTGTATATGAATATATATAAAAAAAAATATGTATTCTAGTGTGTTATTGAAAAGAATATATTATTTATGCGTTTATGAATATAAATGTGAATTTTTGAGATACCCATCCGTTGGCAAAGTTTAGCTTTTACTTTCGGAAGAATTGTTCCAAAGAGAGCAAGACATGTGTATGTGTTGAGAAAAAAATAAATATTGTATCAATTTTACTGGACTGTTTGCTATTCGCTACGTTAATTTTGAACAATATTAAACAATATTTTCCATCATACATATTTCGTATGATAAATTTACAATATTATCATTTTTTTTACTTCGAAAAAAATGAAAACACAATCTTGCATTTAAAGATTATTTAAAAATAAAAAAAAACCACATTGTTTATAATTAAAATACAATAAAATTATAAACAATTAAAGCATCATAAATTATGAGTAAATAAAAAAAAATTAGCCGTTGTAATTTATATATAGCTAATTCAGTGTGAAACGATGTATTATTTATTTTATTTTTTGAATATATAAAAGAAGTTCTTTTTTTGGATGTCATTTGTAAAACCAACAATCATAAAGGGTGTATGCATTTGTACTTAAATATATCCACACACACACAATTTGACTCTTCTCAAGTCTCGAAAAGTGAGCAGCAAAGGGAAAAAAAAAAAATAAATAAAGAAAAGAAATATAAAAAAAAAAATACTGGCAAAAGCGTCACATCGGACCAAGTGACATCTGTATTAGCAAGATTATAGGGTCGTTTACAGAGGGTGCACACACCCGGTTTTTCATCCATGCTTATTGTAAATATGTGATACGTGTGTGTATGTATATAGAAAAATTTTTAAATCTAATGAAATAGGTGTAGATGACGGGCAAATGAATGACATCTAGACTCAAAAAAAAAAAAAAAAAAAAAATTGAAAAGAAAAAAAGTTGTCAATGAATAAACGTGCTCGAGTGTTACGAGTTGGAATTATTAAAATATTCTGAATAAGAATATATGTAAAAGAAAAAAAAAACTATAGTGAGATTGTGTATTAGCGAAAAAAATAGTTGAACAGATTTAGTTTGAAAATGAGATGCGACAGGTCAACGGGACGTGGTGTTGTAATAGGCGATGAGTCGAGACTAGAGTGACGATATTTAGGGGAGAAATTTAGTGTCAAACATGCTATATATACAATACATAATAGGACAATATTTTCCCCCCCTTCTTTATCTACTTTTTTTTTTTTTTTATATTTTTTCCTTCCTCTCTTACGCACAAAGTCACCCTGATTTTTCGTCGTCGCATTCACTATGACAGACAAACTCAACCAGGCCACAAACTCCAAACTCGTCAGACTGCCTGCTGCATTTTTTCGTTGAGTTTTAATTTTTATACTCATGTTTGTCAGTTTATTTGAACTTTTTATTATACATTTTTTTTTTGTTTATTTAATTTTTAAATCATAGTTAATTCTTGTATATATTTTTTAAATATTGTTTTTTATTTTTTAAATATATTTTATATTTGTGTTTTTGGTGATTGTGACAGTCAGTGTTTTTTTAGTGATATATATATTTTTCAACGGATTTTTGGATTATGTATCATAACGTTAATCTTGCACTTTTTTGGAGCTTACAATGTGAGTAAATATGAGGGTTAAAAATATAAAAATCAGTTGGATAAAAAAATTATATAAATAATAAATTGATATAGATTTTTTTTAAATAAAAATATAACAAATTACAAGTACTGTTTATATAGAAAAAAAAAAACAAACATTTACATGAATAAATACAAAAAAAAATTGATATTTTAAAATGACTATCAAATTTTTTTCAATAAAATATGAAATAAAATGTAAAATATATAAAAAAACATTTTCAATAATATATTCAAAAGAAAAAACAAACAATTAATCTAAAATAATTTTTGAATTTGTTTTTAATATTCAAGTCCAATTAAATTTTTATTAAAAAAATAAAAAATAAAATATTAAGGTGTAGAAATAAAAAGGATAGAAAATTTACGCATCTAATTTATAGAAATATAAAAATGAAAAAAAAAAAAAAGAAAAAGGATAGTCTCACTCTTGGTATTTACGATACCCAGTGCCTTCTGCGTATACGAAAGAATATCCACGATGTTACGATGTACCCGGATATATCAAAGAGACCGCGATTTTACAGCCCCCATATACTCTTTACGGCATCTCAAATCTGACATCTATATATAAGATGAACATAATTTTTTTCTTAACCCCTTCCTCCCTTTATATCCAATCTTTTATATACACATTATATTTTTTTTTTTATATCTACACATTCAGTCATATTTTTATTGATCAAGAAAATAACAAATTGTTGTGAAGGCTCTAAAAAAAAATATATATATAAAAACAAATAAGGCAATATTGTGACTGAACTTGCATTGAACTCACCGGACTATAAAATAATATTTTTAATATTTTTTTAAATTTTAATAACAACTAAATATATCAAGATAATTATTTTACATTTTATTGATTAAAATATATTTTATTATATTAAATAATATAAACAATACTTAAATTTAATATATAACAAGATGAAAAAACAGGATATTATTTTGCAGCTATTTAAATTTTTTTTTTCTTATCTTTCAATTGCAACTCGTTCACAAGTATATGAAAATAAAGATTAAATTAATTTTATATATTTTATAATATATTTAAATAACATAACACATGATAACACAAATTTTTATCAAATAAATTGACAATATTATATATTTAAATATAATAATAAAAAATATTAATTTAACATTATTTAATTATTTATATTTTTAAAATGAGTTTAAAAATTATTTATTGTCGAAAATTTATCTGTTTTATTTTGCATATAAAAACCACGTGTAATTTGTAATTTTAATTTAAAAAAGTAAAAATCTTAAATAATTTATTAAATTAAATAAAATTAAATAAACATAATTGAAAAACATAAATTTATATAATTTTAATTAGACAAAAATATTAGTTATTTATTTTTAAAATACAAATTTATATTTTTATTTAAAATTATTGAATAATTGCTTGAGCATCAAGTGATCAATCCAATAGTCAGTTTTATTTTATTTTCCATTTGATTATTGTTATTTTTGTGGCGATAATTATTCTTAAAAATACAACAACAACAATAACATCATTACAAAGTATTTAAATTTGAAAATACACATAGCTTTCTTGTTCAATTAAAAATAATATTTAGCTTTATTTATGATTTTGATTGTATGCCTCAAAGACGACACCTGATTCACCCCATCAATCCAAATCAAATACTAAATTTAATTAATATTCAAACAGAGTGAGATCCTCATGATCCTTTTGATGTATATTTCTACCCTTTATAATAAATAAATATATATAAATTTTTCTCTCTATACAACTATGTTAATATTAAACATTCACAACACAACAAATATGAAATATGTAATGTTATATATATATATATACGATAAAAGCAACACCTATCATTCTATCAATATGTATGATCACCAAGTGTACAAAATAGCTTAACAATTATTGTATGAATCAAGTTTACGAAAGTGTAAATGAGACAGAGACAATATGTACAATCAAATTTCAATATACAATACAGTATGATATCATTGGTTCCACAAACAGAGACAAATAACACACTAAATTCCATAGTTATATATGAATTTTGACCATATATTTTGACCATACAATGTAACAATTATAATGATAAAGCAACCAAGCGTATATTCACCTCTCTCATTCGTCTGCCAAAATGTCCTCACGCTTGAACGATATCAAAGAACTTGTTGTCTGTCCGTCCGTCGGATCCTCGTTTCACATTGCGTTACGTTTTATCATTTAACTCATATGTCTACACTATTTCTATCTCTCAACACTAGCTATATATTTAAATTCACATATATACATTTAAAAACCTTCAATTTTATACCCTTAAAAATCAACATGAATCTGTCCTAGCTATACTGTCCAAAAAAAAATAATAAAAATATTAAATTAAATAATATTTTTATACTATTTTTAATTTTAATTAACGTAAAATATTATTGAAATAATTTTATTTTCATATATTTTCTTTGTAAAATTATTATTTTTACGTAAAAAACAAAAAATTCATAAAGCTAAAAGATCTGTGTCATGATATTTAAATTTTTTTTTTTTATTTTTTTATTTGTTTATTTTATTTTTACAATCATTTGGTTGGACCAATTTATTATCATTATCAGAGAATGATAATACGCAGTAGCAAGCATATTTATTATCACAGATAGGCCCTCTCCATCCAGTCAAAGAGAAAACTTGCAGAGTTATATACATATATATTTGTTTTGTTTTGTATCTTCTTTCATTCTCATCCTTTTTTTAACTCTTCCAATTACCCGTTTGAAGCCACTATATTTATATATACATATGCATATAATATCATACAAGTAACATCAGAAAATTTTACTTTATTTATTTTAATTTGTATATGTTTTATATATATTTTATAATTTTTTTTTTTTGTTTTTTATACAAATGGTATAACACAATCACATTTTATAAACGAATAAAATGAAACTGGTGCTCGTTTTGATTATATGTATGCATAAAAATAATATATATTTGTTGAAGAAAAAAAAAAGATGAAGAAGCAATAAAAAAAAATAAAAAAAAGGATAGATGAAGTAAGGAGAATACATTGGTGGAAGGTGAGATAGTCCCTGGTGCGTGTTAGTCCTGATAATGTAATAACGTATTCTCGTTTAAGATCCACTTCATAAAGCAGACAAACCCCTCTTTTACTTAACTCGATAATATATCCATACTGTGGTTTAATTCAACTACAAGTAGTAGTGTGAATAATACCTTTTATTTTATTTATTAAAATTATTTTATCATGATTCTTCTCTCCTTTTTTTCTCATCAAAAAAAAAAAAAGTTTAAAAAAAAATAATTTTATATATTCATTTACATATATGCATTAATAGTGTTGTTCCGTATATGTTTTAATTTTTTTTTTTTTATTATAAACATGATATTCTTTCGATATAAAATTATTTTTATTTAAAAAAAAAAAAAGTTGTATGTTTGTCTTGCGAGATGTGTATATTTTTGTTTTAATTTTAAACTAAAATATCTTTGTTAAATTCATGGTGGTGTTGTTTTTATATGTTGATGGTGTTTATGAATATATATATGTATATGAAAGGGGGGTATATACAGGTATTATATTATGAAGAAAATGTATAAGATGAAAGATGATATATACTTGGGATTTGTCTGTGCCCGGCAGCGTCGTGCGTCATGTCGCAAATATTAACTCTGATACAGGCCATTCATTCACTTAATTACAAACAGGCGTGATTTAAGGGAAGTGAGACGGTTGGGGGTCTTTTCTGTTAACTCAGAAGTTAAGGTGAATGTATACTGTATAGCTATAAGTTAAGGGGGTTGAGGGTTATCGGGTATATATGTCCAAGTGCTATATGTCTGAGTTGCGCTTCGAGTAAGTGAGTTAAATTTAAGTGGTTTTTTTTATTTATTTATTTATATATGATTTTTTTTTCTTTTAGTTTTCTTTATTATACCTCATTTACACAACAGGAGCTCAAGCAGAATATTTATTTTTTATATATTCATTCAAATATAAATATATTTTAAATTTTTATTTTTTTAAATTTTCTTTTTTTTTTTTTTTTGAATAAAATTTACGTTTGTTTTTATATTTAATTAATTAAAAAAAAAAATCATAGATTGACTAACTGTCATTTTTAATTAATTAAAAATTTATATATTGATTAATTTTTTTTAATTTTTTTAATTAAAAATTAAATGAAAACGTTCAAAGTATTTTTTGAGATGAAAAAATCAAAAATTTATCAGTTGAAAATGTTGATAATTGTGTATAAAACTGTGTGTTAAAAATAAAAAAAAATAAAATATATCCTGTCAATTCATGAAGAAAATAGTGATACACAAGAGGGATAAAAAAGGAATGTCTATATGAAGAACATATAGGGATCAAAATCGCGAGACGAAAAGTGAACGCGGTGACGCGTGAGAGTCTTGCACATTGGCCAAAGGAAAGATTACCATCGGGATATTTATTTATTTTTTATCTTATGTTCTTTGGAGCCAAAACTGTATAAGAAAAGTTTTCTCCTCATTCCATATATATAATTTAAAATAAAAATAAAAAGGAGCACGTTAGTTTGATCATGGTTGTGTAATATAGATAAAATGAGAATGAAAAATTTAAAAAAAGCCAAAAAAAAAGAAAATAGATACTATGGTATGCATGAGATGAGTTTTTTCTTCTTAAAGAGAGATACTTTGGTTGATTTTTATTTATTGGATTGAGACATGCGGTCAAATTTGTGATATTTTTTGTTTATTTTTCGCGATGATAATAATAATTTTTGTGTGTCTGGTGCTCTGGTTATGGTCTTCGAGGCTAAGAGGGTGTCTTTTCTTCAGTTAGCTATTATATAATTTGGTGAATGTGTGCTATAAATGAGCAAGAGACACACAAAAGTTTGAGTATATATATAGAGACATATATTTATACCCCGTTTGGTGTGGTTACTCACCCCATTCACATGACAACAGTTGCGGTTAAACGGCTAACGCGAAACTCTCTGCTCTTCTCTGCTCTTTATACCCTTTAAAACTATATACATATATATAGCTTTAAACGTATACCTTGATTCCCTTGAAAATTCTAAACTTACGCGAAAATTATCTGTCTCACTTTTATACATATATAAAAGTTGAATGAAAAGAGATCCTTTAAAGTGTCCATACAGTTAAATTACAAATTCAACTATCAAATCATGCGCCAGTTTGAATCGCCCTTTTTATATTATATAATTTATTTTTAATTAAAATTGGATTATTATTTTTCTTTAAAACACGTGATCATATTGTTATGTCATTTATATTTTATTATGATTTTATTTTAATACAATGAAAATTAAATTTTATTGGGCTATTAATAAAGTAAAAAATTTGCAATAATTATTTAATTAAAAATTAGCTAAAAGCATAGAAAAAAAATTAGATATGTTATCATTTATAATTTTACATGTGATAGCCATGAAATTAACTACTACTAAAAAATAATCATGAAGTTGGTACATGAAATAAGCTGTCAGTGTATATTTGAGTGACAAGCATGAAGTTGGCGCCAAAAATTTAATACTCAAAAATTTTTTTTTTCCACACATAAATTATAAGTTTTGTTTTTTTAAACTTTGAACTGTATGTGTGTGAAGTTTGGCCGACAATAAGACATGTATTTATGAAGTTGGTACTCAAAAATTTTATGCATCAAGTTTGCCAACAACATAATGCCTATAAAAATCAACAAAAACCATTTGGTCTTTTATTTTTTTTTTTTGGACAACGTGCGAGTCGTATTATTATTTTGAAAAAAATAAAAATAGTATCAACACACATGTAGCATTTTTTAAAACATAGTGTGGGTATATATGATGTAAAACGATGTAAACCATTGGAGTGCGCGTTGATGCTCGCTATTAAATCAAAGAGGCACTCGAACGGTATCCGATGCGCCGGGAATTTCAAATCGTTTCCCATAAAGATCCCCACCTCCAGCTTCTTCTCCAGCTCATACTCCAATTTTCAATGTATTTTCATTTTACACATATATATATTTATACATATGTATTACTAGATCTATGATTTCCCTGGCAATTGAATCTACAAGTCAAAAGAGAAAATATTTTCAATAAAAAAAAATAAATTTTGTTCAACACTCTCATTACTTTGTCTAATATTTGTACGAGACAATTTAATTATTTTTTTTTTGTTAATTTTAATCTACCCATCATCAAGTACACTCCATAAAACTTTTGATTTTTTTTTTTTTTTTGTCTATTTTGCAACCCTCTAATGATATTATATCGTAAAAAAGGATTTAAAAAAATTCAGTCATTTAAAAAAAAAAATTGTGTGAATTTTAAGACGTTTTTTTTTTTTTTAAATTCATTTTATTAGCTTGAAGAACATTTGGTGCTTCTAATTAAAGATACGAAATCGCTCTATCGCATAAAAATTCGTCTGAAAAAGAGGGCCTTTTAACTTTCCCGCATTTTTCTTTTCTTATTTTTTT
>MKYW01000016.1:696870-773440 GCA_015776835.1 Aphidius ervi | reverse complement strand
TTTTTTTTTTTTTTATCTCAAAAGATAATAGTATGAGTTTTCCACTAAAATTGTACATAACCTGGTGCTTGTTGAATTTTATATGAAATATAAATATCAATCTGAAATGAAATTGAAGAAAATATCGAAAAATAAAATTTGTAAAATAACGACAGTCTGATTCACAATTGCCTCGATAATCTTTGTGAAAATTGTCAAAACAACAGCTGCATCAAAGCTCATTTCAACGTATTTTTTTATGATTATTTTTCATTTTATAAATTTACTTTTTTTTTTACAATTGAAGAAATCACAAATGCAATAAGAAAATAAAAAAACAAAAAAATAAAAAAATATATATATACAAGCATCTCTCTTATTCATTCAATAATAAAAGAAGTAAAAAAAAAAAAATAAAAAAAATAAAAAAAAGTAGAATATCGAATACAGTGGCACGTACATAAATTTGCCAAGTCCACTTAATTGAATGGGGAAAAAGAAGGGTAGAAAGAAAGAAGAAAAAAAAAATAAAAAAAATGAAGAAGAAGAAAAAGAAGAAGGAAGAAGCCCCCGTGTGCTTTTGTGTATAAAATATAACTCGAGGACAAAGAAGAGACTTGGAATACACTCTCACATAATTCGTGTCCAATAGGCAAAAGCAGGCAAAAGCCAGGCAAAAGGTTCCTCATGGAATGTTCCATGGTATTTTCAAATAAAAAACATGATAACTCCAGTAACTAATAAATAAATCAATAAATAAATAAAAAATGAACAAAAAAAAAATAGACAAATTACATTTTTTTGTTATAACAGATGCTTTAATTCATATGTAACACACACACGGATATATAAATATGAAATATATATATGTTTATCCAAGTTTGTTAAAACAATAGTTGAAAAAAAAAAAAAATTATACCAACATAGAGTGGATTTCCGGATAAATAGATTATTTTACTTTTGGTGGTTTAGGGAGAATAAAAAAAAACAATTTTAAATTATATTTCAACAAATAAAAATTGTAGTTGAAGTGTAAAAAAATATATATAATTTTGAAATACTAATATAGTCGTCGCGTGCCCATGCTTGAAATTCCTTAAAGGCATATCTTGGGTTTGTTTAAAAAAAATAAACATTTATATCGTTTGAAGAACCGCAGCTGGTCGAACCAACCCGAGTTAAAATTTTATCCTTCTGTTTGAGCAAAAAGCTTAAATAAAAAATCCATAAATAAAAAAATTATTAATATATTTGTTTTGTTTATGTTATAGGTAAGAAAAAATTTACATCTGATCCATCATGCTGTCCAGTATGCAGTGTAACACTACGACCACAAGAATTAGAACAACATTTTGCCCAAGAATTAGATCGTTTATATAAAATATCATTAAATAATAGACCAAGACAAAGATCAATATTACCACCAAATAATACAGATAATATACATGGACAAATGTTACATGCACCATCAACAACTGATGGTACATTACAAGGTAGATGGGAAACATATAAAAGAATACGTTCAAATCGTCAAGCAAGAATACGTGTTAAAAATCGTAAAAGAAAAATTGATGAACCATCATGTCCAGTATGTAGTGAAAGATTAACTGGTACATCTGATGAACTTAATCAACATGTTGAAAGATGTCTTCATAAACATAATGGTGCTAATAGTAGTGGTACAATTAATATGGATGATGAAGAAGTTGATGTTGAAGGTGATACTGATACATTTGAAGAATACGAATGGGCTGGACAAAGAAGAATAAGAGCAACTTCAATGTTAATTGGTGGTTTTACTGGTGAGTAATTTTTTTTTATTTTTTAATATATTGTTTGCAATTTGTTTGTTTTTTATTTATTTTTATGTAAAATATTTATGAATTGAATAATAAAATAAATAAAAATATACATACCAAAGAGGAAAAAACTAATAAAATCCATGTGACATTGGAATTTAATTTAATTTCAACAACTCAATGTGTGTATTCATATGAAAAAAAATAAAACGTTTGATCAATAGTTTATTTTAATATTAAAAATTTATATTTATATGTAAAAAAAAACAAACAATTAATGAAAAAATATTTCAATTAAATAACAGCTGTTGGATTAGCAACATCATCACGTGGTAATGGTGGTGTATCATCACGTCAAGAAGAAGAAGAAGATCTTGTTGTTGATGGTGATGATGCTGTACAATTTGGTCCAGCTCAATATTCTGAGGCTGATGTTATTGCACCACGTGTTGATGGTACACCACGTGAACAAAAAGAACGTGATGCACTTAGAGAAGCTGTTATATCACCAAATGCACCATTAACACCACATACACCACCAGATCAACCACATGGTGCACAAGTTGAAATTAAACCAGAACCAGGTATTATTAATAATTCACCATCATCAACACCTTCATTATTAAGACAACAAAATGAAGATGTACAAATGTCATCATCATCACCTAGTAATGATAGTAATGATACACCTGTTGTTGATGCACTACGTAATAGAATACGTGATTTAGAAAATGAAATGAGAGGACAACCATTTAAATGTCTCATTTGTATGGTATGTTTTTTTTTTTTTTTTAATAAAGCTATTATTTATTTATTTAATACTACATTTATAAACAATATTAATTTTTGTTTCTTTTTTTTGTTTGGATTACAGGAGCAGTACAAAAAACCAGTGACATCAGTTTGTTGTTGGCATGTACATTGTGAACAATGCTGGCTTCACACACTGGTTAGTATTTTTATTTATTTATAATTTTTAAATTTGCTATTATCATAATTATTATATGACAAACGAAATAATATTTTCATTTATACTCATTAATTTATTTATCCTCATCATATCAAACACATATATATTTATCATCAAAATAATATCAACATTTAATGCTCACTATCATGATCAAGCCCGTATATAATTGCTTTATTAAATTTTTTAAATATAAAATCATTTAATAGCTCTAATTTTTACTGATTATTATGAAAAGAATAAATTGTTTTTTTTTTAAATAATAATTTATTGTGTTGTTGATTTTTAAAGGGAGCAAAAAAATTATGTCCACAATGCAACATGATAACGTCACCAACGGATCTCAGGCGAATTTACATGTGAAGATTAACTGTAAATATCAACTGGTCCAATATGAAAGTGAACTAGAAAAAAAAATGATAATGAAAAAAAAAAAAAAAATACTGTATATTTTGTATATTTATTAAGTTGATTAAAAAAATTTTTCCCAAAACCCTTGTGACATCCTATTTAACATTTAGTAAATTAACATGTCTAGTTGATAATTAGCAAAAGAAAAAAATAATAATTAAAAACTAAAAAAAAAAAAAAATAATAATATAATTATATGATTATTAAAAAATAAATTAAAAAATTATTCAATCATATTAGCCGTTGTCCTGCCCTCGAAAAAAATTCACAAATACTTGTAAGTGGAAAAAAAAATAATAAATATATATAATTTAATTACCATCAGAAAAAAAATTAAATTCATTGAATTTAAAATTTCGAAATTGATAAAAATCGACGGGCCACGGTGACATCCGTCCTCGACATATGAAAATGATGATTAAAAAAAAAAAATTCTTTGTGTAAATATAGCTTGCAAAATGAATGAGAGAATAAAATATTTAAAAATGTCCCGAAAATTAAAAAAGAAAAATGAAATGTATTCAAAATAAAAAGACCATTTGAAATGTGTATATATATTTTTAGTTAATTTATTTATTTAAAAATAATAATTTTAGATAAGATTTTAAAAAACTAAAAATTAGTAATAAATATCTCTGTGTAATTTCCGTTGTCTTTTATGTAATTTTGTTATCATTATTGTCATTTGGCTGCGGTTGTTTGTTCAGCAAAATTTCTAATTAAGTTTTTCTTTTGTATTTTCATTTCCTTTTTTGTTTTTGTTGCCTAAAAAATATGATAAATTATTACAAGAAATAATTGCAGCTAAATAAAATGGTTGTGTTTTCTTTTTTTTTTGTACATTAAGAATATATCTCAGGGTGAGTATAAATATTTTTTATATTTTTTTAAAAGTTTTAATGTATATTATCAGACACATTAACAATTTTCCAGGCTACTTTATAAGTCTCGGGGAAATATTTTTTTAATATTATTTTTGTTGGCTATTTTGTTATCAAGAAAGAAACTCAAATGAGCCAGCTGGTTGTATCATACTTTGAATGTACTCAACTTGTACATAACATAAAATATATAATCTCAACAAAAAAGAAACTTGTCTGTTGAAAAGAGTATTATAAAAAAAAAACGATGAAAAAAACATTTATATATTTTATAACAAAAAACGTTTAACAGTATGTTGGTAAAAGGCGGGAATTTTAGGTGGGGAAAAGCTCCGCCTCTTTGCAGACCTTACCAACACCTTTGGCTATTTTTTTTTTTTTTATATAAATTTTTTTCTAAAAAGATACTTATAAATTTTTGACAAATCAACAAAATTCTTGAAATAGTTAAAAATAATTTACATTAATAATTTTTTGTTAAATGGAAAAAATAATTTATAAAAAATAAAATTAACTTGTTTTTATTTCGATCGAAATATTTCGATTTTCGATTTTTTAAATTAGATAGAAAAAAAAAAAGTCCAAGAATATAATTGAGTAAATTTTCTATTTATTTAAGTTTTAAAAAAAAGAGACTTTTTTATTTTCTTGGATGAAATAAGTGAAGATATTTTAGTGAGGAAATTTGGGAGGGAAATGGGAGGACTGTGGTGAAAAACCCTCAACCAACGACGCAACTCGAGAAACTTGATTTAATAAATTTAACTCCCAGTGAGGTGAATTGCGCGTGCGATTTCCTGAAGAGGAGGTTTTACTCATGGTGACGCCCACTGTCCTATCGAGATTATTCTTGCCTCAGAAAGAGGTTTACAAGCTTTTATCCTCCAATACAATGTCATTCAAGTTATATCCTGCATTACACTTGAATTTTTTTTTACTTTTTTTTTTTTTTTTTCTTTAATTTATGCATGTTTATGACGTGTAACTACATGAGCAATGTGTGTACGACTTATGACTACATGAACACAAAATTTGATCATTATTTAAAACAAGTTTTTATATTTTAAATATTTATTAATATGCCTTTTTCTTTTTAAATATAATTTAAATTTTCTTTTTATTTATTTATTTATTTATAATAAAAATGGCATGTTGCTTTAGAGTTTTAATTTTTGAAAAAATATTAAATTTTTAGCTATCAAGTTAATTAGCTCAAATAAAATGTCTTGGAAAAAATTCTCAGGACAATTTTCTTCTTGATTGTTTAATGATTAATCAATGATAAAAATATAAAAAAATATATTTATCAATTAGACACTTTAAACAATTAGATAGTAATAAATAAAAAATAAATTAATATACTTTTTTTTTTTTAGTTACAAGTCTTTTTAATTTACTATCTATTTGTTGTATTTTATTTTTAAACAATGCAATTTATTTATTTGATTGTAAAAAAATAGTATTTGATATATATGTTGGTTTAAAAATATTTTTTATTGTTGAAACAAAGTCAAGAATGATTTATAGGAATTGTATGTATTTATGAAACCAAAAGAAAATCCAATTTCTCAAGAACCTTGTGCAATTTTTGCGGTCATCTGTAACTATTACGAAAAAGAGTAGATAAATGTTATCTGTTGGACATTGATCGATTACCTTTTTCTACCTTTTTCCGTTTTTGGTATTGTATATACTTTATTTTTCTATCAGCTTTTCTTTTATTTTAAAAAACAGATTTTCTATCTAAACTTTAAAGAGAATAAATAAATTGCTACATTTTTTTTCAATTTACTATTTTGTATCTTGAAATACAAAAAGGAGAAAAAAAATATTAAATTACATTTCATAAAAAGATAGAATAAAAAAATAATAAAAATTTTGAATTTTCAAATTTCTATGTAGTTTTAAAAAAATATTTTCAAATGAAAAGGTAAAATATAAATTAAATTAAATTGAAATTAATGTTCATCGTCAAGTCTTCAGATGTCTAGGTCATCTAGGTAAATCTAGCTTTTTTTATTACTCCAGTTTGATCCAGTCTCTGTAGAAATTTAGCAACGACATTTTATCAAATTTCGAAAATCATTCATAGCTCCATGACATGCACAAAAAAAAAAATACATATATATATTTTCCACCAAGAAAATATATTAATAAATAACAAAAATTACTTACAAGATTTTTATTTTTAGTAGTTTCTTAATTTATTTTATTATATATATTATATGTAAGTGTTGTTTCGATGGTTTTTGTTTTTTATCTTTTTATTTAATGCGTTTATTGACTTATATTACATGTATTGGATATTATTTGAAGTTTATATTCATAGGATATTTAATTATAATCATAATTATCTTGTCAATATGAAAAATTGCATAAAATTAAATTTTTTAAAACTGCTATATAATAATTTTCAATACAATAATTGATAAAATTTTTTTTTTCTTGTTTCACGCTCACTTATATTGTTTTTTTTTTNTTTTTTTTTTTTTTTTTTTTTCTTTAGTATTATTCATTTTTTATAATTATTATTGTTTTATTTATTAAACGTCAATTTTAAATGGAGATCCTGGGACATGATCCTTTATTGAAATAAAAATAAAACATAGATTAGTAAAAGAAAATTTAAATAAATTAAGAAAATATTAAAATGAAATTTTATTATTACCTCTCCCCATTTAACAAGTGCAATATATTCACCACGTTCACGAACAATATAACTGACATTGTAATTATTACGTCCAGTATGTTTAACATAAACTTCATCACAAGGTCCTTTAGGTCCATAAATACCAACAAATAACAAATTGTTACCTGGAAAATAATAAAATTAAAAATATTAAATTAATTATTTTTAACAATTGACACATAATTTATTTGTTTATTTATTTTATAAACAATAATTTACCTGCATCACCAGCATTGACAGTAAATTGATTTTGTTTTCCAAGATATGCTTTTTTCAATCCCATTCCTTTGCTTGTTACTTTTGTTGCATCTGATTTAAAACAAGGTAATACAGGTCCTGCCTGTTTAGCTTTTGAAAATTTTTGAACTGTTTCAACACATACAAAACTTGTTTCTTGTGCTCCTCTTTCAGCCAAATCAGTACCTAAAATAAATAATATAATATAATAATTTGAAAAGCTTTAATTTATAATTTAAATAATAAATTAATTTACCAGTGCATGTTATTTTAAATGGTGAACCAACAATATGATGTGAATTGTATTTAACACTGATGTAATAATCACCAGGTACAAGTGGTGTATATCTAACTTTGTAACCTTCTTCAACTTCAGTACAATCCATTGCAACTTTACTTGGACCATCAACAGTTACTGTAAGTGCACCTTGTCCAGCATTACATGTGTCAACAATAAAATCAGTTTTTTGTCCAGTTTTAACATCCTTCAAGCCATTTCCATATGCATGTACTGCTGCTGGATCAGCATCAATTTTACCAACTTTTAAAACCAATGGAGATCCATTTATATGAACTCTATTGTTAAAGAAAACAAAATTAATTTATTATTATTAATTATTATCAATTGAAAAAAAAAGAGACAAATAAATTTATCAATTGGCTTTATCAACATACCCATTAAATTTCAAATGAATATTGTGAATTCCATTTTCACGTGGCATAAATCTTACTGAATATTCTTCAGAATCAATTGCTTGAATAAAGCAATCATCTTCAACACCACTTGGTGATACAATCTACATAAAATATAAATATAAATTTAATTTTCTATAAATAAAATACTAAAAATAGAAAAAAAAAAAATTGTAAATAAATATTTTTTTCATGTTATAAATATTTTAATAAATTATCAATATAAATTATATATATTTATGCATCAATAGAGGTCTATTTACATGAATGTTATTCATTAAAAATTTTTTACACCGATTAGAAACATCCTGGAGTTTTAAATTGAAAAAAAAGAGAAAAAAAAAAATTGTGCCACATCAGAAACACTCAAAATATCACAAGTCAACATGATGATATATATTTTTGCAACATATTATATTTTTGGGTACACATATGTTTACGTAAGAGAGAATAAATATGACCTCGGATAAATGAAAAATAAATATTTATCTAAATATAATAGTGTTGAAATAAAAATAAAAAGAAAATTAATGAAAATTTTTAAATATAAATGATGGAAAAATTAATTTACCTTGCCATCAAGTTGTCCCTTGGCACCATTATTACGTACAAGGAAAGTTGTTGGTTTATCAGGTTGTATATTGTTTGTTGGAAATTGTGCTACCTCTAGTTTATGAGCATCACCAGCAGCTGGTGATATGTAAACAAGATGAGGAGAATCTGGGATATGCTGATCATTGAATTTTATTCCAACACGATAATCACCTGATAAATTAAATAATAAAATTACATTATCAGCTGACAATTTAATTAATCTATTTAATTTTTTTTTTCTATCAGCACCATTGTTGTAATTGTTGGACTGAACAATTGGATTTTTATGAACAACAAATTTATTCATATTAAATGAATTTAAAAAAAATTAATTACAACATGAAAAATATTATTAAAAAACACAAAATAATCCCAATAATAAAATCACAATAAACAAAAAATTCATAAATTGTTGAACGACAATTAAACAACATTTAAATATCAGTCTTGTATTCACAGTGTCAACAGTAACACTATTAAATTTCTTATTTTTTTTTTTTATTTTTCTTTAAAATTTTTTATTATTCATGGATCTTTGAAAGAAAAAAATATCCAGAAATTTCGTGTAAAAATTAAAAATATATTTATATATTTAGAAATATGTAGGAGGGGCCTTGTTTCTTGCCAGCAAAAGAAATTTTTTTTTTTTTTATTTATATACTTATTATAAATAAGAAAAAAAAAACATGAAATATAAATTTATTGAAAAAATAAAATATAAATTTACCTGGTTCAGTGACAGAATAGCTAACATAGCAACTGCCATCTTTACGATCTTTAAAATCAATAAGTGCTTTGCTGGGTCCCTAAAAGTTGAATAAAATAAATAAATAGATATTACATCAAATGAACATGTGTAAAATAAATTAAAAAATTTACCTCAATTGATACAGCAAGTGTACCAGCACCAGCTTCTCTAGTCCATATATTAAATTCACATGGTTCACCTTGTTCACCACGTATTAAACCAGGACCACCAGCATGTACTCTATGTGCACCACCATCTTTTAATGGTCCAACAGTAAATGAAAATGGTGAACCAGGTATATGTAAATCCTTATAACGTACTGATACAGTATGTACACCAAGTTCTTTTGGTATAAATTCAACAGCATAAAGACCATCTTCAACTTCTTTAATTTCTGCATCTTCAGTAACACCACCAGGTGATGTTACAGTTGATGATAAATCAAAACATGTTATACCAGGCATTTTAAATGTTAATTTACATTTATTACCAACTTCAGTTATTGGTACAGCTTCACGTTTATGTTGTATTTTTTCACGTTGTCTATTACTACCTTCACCACTAACTTTTATTGTAAATGGTGAATTATCAACATGATGATCAGCAAATTTAAGATTCATAATATAATAACCAGGTTCAGTTGGTTTATATGATATATTTAATGTACCATCTGTATTATCTTTACATTGTATTTCAGCTTTTGATGGTCCTTCCATTGATAATGATAAACCACCAAAACCAGAATTTCTTGTATCAATTGTAAATGTATTATCAATATGTGTTTTACCTTCACTTAATGCTTTACCAGTAACTTTAACTTTTTTAGCATCACCAACTTCACGTTCTTTAACATCAATTTTAAATGGTGAATTTTGTATATGTGTACCCATTTTTTTAACAGCAACAATATGTTCACCAGATTCACGTGGTGTAAATGATACACATATATTACCACTTGGCATTTTTTTTAAAAAACATGGTTCTTCAAGACCACTTGGTGCTGTTATTGATGCATTTAATGAACGTATATCAGCATCACTAACTTTACCAGGTAATTGTACTTCACTTGATGAACCAACTGATATTTGATTTCTTTTACGTCCTTCACCAGTTATTTTAGCAATATATGGACTTCCTTTTATTGGTTTATCACCAAATTTAACTGATACTTTATATTCACCAGGTGATGTTGGTAAATATGATACTGATACTGTACCATCTTTATTATCATGACATGATATATCAGCTTTACTTGGTCCTTCAACAGCCAATGATAGACCACCAGCACCAGCACCTTTTGTTGATATTGTAAAATTTGCTGGTTCACCACATACACCATATATTAAACCAGGACCATATGCAGTTACATAACCACTACTCAATGAATCAACGTGAAATTTATATGGTGAGCCTGTCATTAATTAATTTAACATTTTATTTTTATTTGTTATTGATTATTTATTTATTTATTATTTATTATTTACCTTGTACATGTTCACCATTGTATTTAACATAAACTTCATGAAGACCCTCTTCTTTTGGATCATATTTTATTGAAACAGTGCCATCATGATTGTCCTCAATCACTGGCTTGTCCACATTTCCACTTGGCATCTTGACTTCAGCTAAAATTAAACCGATAAATTTTTATTAATTGAAAAAAAAAAAATAAAAAAAAATATATATAATGTAATTTTTTTTTAATGATAATAATAATGATTTTTTTTTCGTTTATTTTTTAATGAACCTTTTCTTGTTTCAATGTAGTAAAGACTTTGAAATATCAAGGGAAAAAAATTAAGACCAGGTCCTGGTTTATTGTCGTCTTCAGTTAAGTAATTTTTACAAACATCTGATGTAATTAATGTATAACAAATTGAATTTTCTTTATGATCAATTTCACTGCAAGTTATGTCTTTAAGCCACTCTTTGTAATACGTTGATATTTCCTGCCAGGATGTTTCAATTTCTTCGATTTGATCGTCCCAAATCATTTCAATAATTACAATCACAATTGATTATTTATTTTTCGTTTGTTTTATTATTTAAAAATTAAAATTTATAATTACACAAGAATAATTAATAATTGTAGATTTAGATTTGATTTTTATTTTGAATTTCTTTCAATGTCCAGGGATTTTAACCGATGAATCTGATCAGTGATACATCTCGAGCAAGACTGACGACGATCGTAACTATCTGAATTTTACTATTCCTGGCAACTAAATTATTTTCCAGTGAGATAATTTTTAGTGGAGATATATTTTAATAAACTACATATATTAATGTGACATATTTTTACCCGAATATATTTTTCTTCAAATATATGTGTGTGATATTAAAACATCTCTACAAAGTATAAAATATCAAAAAGAGAGGGAAGGAAACTCGAGGACACATGTAATAATCATCCCACGCTAAGATTAGCTAAATGAAGCTTTAAAAAAAATATAAAATAAAAAAAACAAAAATATATATTTATAAAAATACTCTACTAAAAATTTTTCATGTTTCTTTTTTTTTTTTAAATAAAAAAAACTGCTCACATAATTTTTACATTTCCGTATAGTAATAAAAATAAATTAATGATACATTTGTAGATTTAAAAAAAAAATTAAAAAAAGATTCTTTAAGATGAACAAATAAATAAATAAATAAATAAATAAATAAATAAATAAATGATAAAAAATAATAAAAATATCATCAAGGATTGGATCAAAAGCCAAAGGAAATATTAAAATTATTTTTCGAAATTTTCGAAATCATAAACTTTAATTAATTAAATTTCAATTAGCACGTTACTGTCTGTACCTGTATATATTTTAAAAAAAGATATAATTATTAAAAAATAATAATAACCAATCATTCATCCTGCCATTCATCCGTCTCTTATATTTTATATTTTTCATACTGAAAAAAGATGAAGACTTGATTAAATTTTTCTTCACTCTTTTTATTATAATTATTTTATTTAAATACATTTTATTTTATTTTTTGTTTTATTAATTATTTATTCATATAATTAATTTATAATTATTAATTATTATTATTTATATATATATAAAAAAGAAAAATAAATAATTTTATTAGGGACACGCGTTGATACTTAATCAGCCAATATTAATAAAACACGAAAAACACGAAACGTCGAGGACGTTACGGTGTTACGAAATTACGAAATCATCTCAATGTATTTTTTTTTTTTTTTTCTTCTAAACAGTATATATTTCGTTTTTAAGACGTAATATTTTTGGCGAAGATTTTATGTGTGTATAATATTTTGTCAGTGATTCATGTTGGAATTGAAATTATATATATTTTTTGTAAAAAAAAAAAGATATTTTAGACATGAAAAATTGATAAACCTGGTAGTATTTTAGTGCTTGCTGATTGAGATGATTTAATAGATTCAAAAAAAAATAAATAAATAAATAAAATAAGAGTTGAAATAATTATTTAATATTTTTTTAAATTTTATTTGTTAATATGTGTTAGTTTACTAATGAGGTACTACGTTTAATTGATTTGTTTTTTTTAATTTTATTGATTTATTTCAGATGTTTTAGTTACGATGTACTTACATGTAACTGTTCCGTCAGTTGTTGATGATGATGGTAGTGGTATATTTGTTAAACTGATTGTACTGTATGATGATGATGTTGTACTACGTTCAGTTGAATATGTTTTTTGTACTCTTTTACTGCTTGTATGTTGAACAACACTTTCTTCTTGATGATGAGTATGAGATTTTGAACGACGTTGAACTTTGTGAGTACTTGTTTCACGATACTCTTCAGATGCCTGTAATTTAATTTCAACAAAAAAAAAATAAATCATTAGTTTGTTTATATAATTAAATATTTTATTTAATTTTTTTTTCTATTTTTATTAATCTTTAAATAATTTCAAATATTTTTTTCAATTTATAAAATATTTATTAATTTATTTTTATCATATATACTTCCGGTCACGTAAAAATTATATTTTCTATAATTAAAAAATTTAAAAACTAAAATTTGTTTACAAAATTCAATGTTAATAATAATAATGTAAAAATAGTTTTTTTTTATTTTTTATTTTGTCAAGCTTACTTTGGATGATAAATAATTTCAAATTTAAAAAAATATTCGACTGTTTTCTACGACAGTTCGACTAAAACTCGTATGACAATAATCCGAAAATTTTAAGCTACCATAATAATAGATTTTTCGACTCAACCCCACCAAAAATAAATATATTTTTTGATTATTATTTTTATTATTATTTACAAATAAACATGATGAAAAAATAGAGTACAATGAGAAAAAAAAAAAAAAAATGATGCGTCTCGGTCATCGCGATTCAAAAATTTATGTCAACTTTATTTTATTTATCTCAACGAAATAATCGCAATATAAAAATAAATTAGTTATGATTAAAATTAAGTATACCAGCTGTTAATAATTTTTCAAATTTGAAAGTATATCTATCATGTTATAAATCAACTCATAAATTATTAAAATTTACTATTTCAAAAAAAATAAAAATAAATAAATCATTTGGTATTTTCTAAATAAAAAAAAACCTTTATAATTTATATAAATTATTATTTTAAAAATTAAATTTATTAAACTGTATTAAATTTAAAAACCAAATAATTTAAATTTTTTTTTATGTCCACCCACCAACTTTTATATACATTTATATTTGAGATATTCAGCGGGATTTTTGATGATGAAAATAGTCACAGGGGTACAAGACTCGTGACCATATTAAATTTCATTTTCATCAAGTTGTTTTTATTTTTTTTATCAGTTAAAAATAGATACCTTATTACTTTTTCAACCACCAATTTCACAGAATTAAAAAAAAATTAATTAAACAATTTTTAAATAAATGAAAAACTATTTTTTTTTCTTCAAAAAAATACAACACTTAGTTTATATATTTTTTTTGGATAATTAAAATGTTGATGTTTTATTGTCCATTATCAAATTGGCATGTGTATATTAATAAATAATGTCAAATTAAATTATTACTTAATTTATCCAAGAGTGATGGATTCCGAACGACTATTCAAAATGAACTGTATTGCTGGAAGTCTAGCGACAATATCATAAATGTGTTGGTCTCTATAGTTAGACATCACATTTAACAAATCATCCCCACCAATTATCTATAAAACCACCCACCTGCATTATCCATAATTTAATTTTCATAATTTAATAAAAAAACTAATTTTCCTTGTTTATTTTTTAATCTTATTTTTCTCTCGCTTCAGGAAATGAAAAATTAATTATCACCTACGAGTTTGTCTTAACTTATTGCTTTCTAAATATATTCAAAAAAAAATTCTTTAAATTAAATTTTATTATTTTTAAAAAATACTCAAAAGACAGTGATTAATTGAAATTTAAGTTTTTTAAAAAAACTAACTATTTTAACATGTGTTTTAAAATTATTTTAAAATTAATTTTCTACAAAAAAAAAATTGACAAAATATTGTTTGTTAAATTTACAAAGAAACAAAGTAACAATTCAATGTATATGACGAAATTAAATCAAGATTAATATGAAAATTAGGAGTATTATAAAATATCAAGTTTAATTAAATTTTAGACATTGAATAATAAGTGTCATGTAATTTGTATAACACGTGTTGAATATAGAATCCAAGAAAAAAAAAATATTGAGTAAATGTAAAAACGAAATTTACCTTGAACGTGTAAAAACCATTTGGCACAGGCTGACCGCCAAATTTAACGCTGAGTGTATAATCACCAGCATCTTCAACATTGTATATAACATCGACACTGCCATCACCTTTGTCTTCGATGTCAATATCAACGACTTCACTGCAAATGAAAAACAAATTAAATCTTAATAATAGAATAATGATTAAATAGAAAAAAAAAAAAGAAAATAATTAGATAGAAAGTTTTTGATGCAAATGAGAATTGGGAAAATTGCCAATAAATTTATTTAGCAAGTGTGAAATGTTAAGAATTATATTATTTTGCCAAATTGTATTGTTACACTTATATCTTTCATCAAAACAAGAAAATTGTCATCAACAATTTCTTATGTTTTAACAAAATTTTACTTTTTATTTTCATCTTGAACATATGATTTTAAAATATCTATTCATTGAACATCATTTAATAACACTCATATATTTTTCATACTTTCGTACTTGATCATGACAAATTTGTTTATAGATAAAAATAAACTAAAACCAAGGACATATATTTTTAAATAATAACAAGTACAACTCGTTAAAATTTAATTAATCTATAAATTTTATTTTTATTATTGTAATACTTATTTTATTGGATCGTTAACAAAAATAAATGAATAAATAAAATATATAAAATTACCTTCCAGATGTTGAACGAATTCTACAAGTAAGTGCACCATTACCAGCATCACCAGTATCAACATTTATACAATAATCTTCACCAGGTGCAACTGTTTTTTGTATACCTTCTTTAATTTTACAACGATCAGCTTGACCAGTTGATACACTTTGTACATTAACTGGACTTCCAGGTACTTCTTTACCACCATATTTAACATTAACCTTGTAACGACCACAATCATCAGGTACATATGTTGCTTTGTATTTTCCATCATCAATATTTTGAACATTAACTTTTCTTGGTTGTTGATCTGGTCCCTGAAAAAAAAAAAAAGTATTAAAATTAATAATTAATATTTTTATTATATAATAAAAATATAAATAAACAAATGAATATAAAATATACATACAAGAACTTGAACTTCAAGATCACCATATCCAGCTTTTGATGTATCAACAATAAATTCAGCTGGAAATGATGCTGTTGTTTGTGGTGCTACACCTGGTCCAGATAATTTAACTTTACTAGCATCAACAGCTGGATTAACTTTAAATTTATATGGACTACCAGGTACATCTTTACCACCATATAATACACCAACTTCAATATTAGCACCAGCTGCTGGTGGTATATATGATACATCATAAATACCATCACCACGATGTTTAATTGTTGGTTTTTTCATAATACCTTTGTCAGTCTTAAGTTTAACATTTAATTGTGCAAGTTCAGCTTTTGATGTATCAACAACAAATTGTGCTGGTACACCATCAAATATTTTATCTGGCTGTAAACCAGGACCATAAATACCAATACCATTTGATTCTGGTTCATCAACAACTGATATTTTAAATGGTGAACCTAATTAAATATATAAATTTTAAATAAATAACAATAGCGGTTTAATAATTTTTGGTTTTTTTTTTTTGTGTAATTAAATATTTACCTGGTATATTTTTTTCATCAAATTTAATTGCAACATCATAATCACCAGCTTCAGTTGGTATATAATCAACTGTACATGTACCATCACAATTATCTTTACATGACATTTGTGCTTCACTTGGACCCTCAATTGCAAGACCTAATCCACCAGTTCCAGCATCTGGAACAAAAGCAAACACAAAAAGATTATTATTTTTATTATCAAATATATTTACCGTGATAAAATATTATCTTGACAAATTAACTTACCAGTTGTTTCAACTGTAAATGTATTTGTTCTATTGACATATCCTTTATCCAATCCTGGACCATAAGCCTTGCATTTTTCTGGTTTACAAACTGTTTTAACATTAACAGGAAATGGTGAACCAGGTACTGGTAAATTATCATAAAGTACATCAACTTTATGTGGTCCTTCTTCAAATGGTGTATATGCAACTTTAATTGTTCCATCATTTTGAGGTGTTATAATTTTATCAGTTTTTAAACCACTTGGATTTGTTATTTTACAAGTTACACTATTATCAATTGGTGCACCTTTTGGTTTTGGAATAGCACGTGTATCAATTGTAAATTGTTGTGGAGTATTAACAGCTGGACCTATAAGCAAATTAATACAAAAAAAAACCAAATAAATAATCAATAATATTCATTGATAATAAAAATAAAAAATACATTAAACAAATTATTCACACAAACACTGTAAAAAAACAAAATAAAAAAATACACAACAACATCAACAAATAAAATATATCTTGACAAAAAAAATAATTAATTAATTTGTAAATAATAAAAATAATTAGTTAAGAAAAAGATTGAAGCAGGAAGGACAAATGGGATTTTTAAATAAAAATAAATAAAACATGCTGTACTGATTTTTAATACAGGCATCTAAAAAAAAAAAATGAATAAATTTAAGGGAAAAATAAATAAAAAAAATAAAAAATAAAAAAGAGAAAAAATAAGGTTCCACGCGTCTTCTAACCATAGGGCTGTATGCCATTTCCAGTGACCTTGATTTTGTTGATATCATAAGAAGGCACAATGATGGCTTGAAATGGTGAGCCATAAACATGTGTTTCATTGAATGTAATATTAATAGTATAATCACCAGATTCAGTTGGTAAATATGCAACTGAACATGTACCATCACCATTATCACGACAATTAATTGCAGCTTCACATGGTCCAATACATGTTATACCAAGACCACCTTGTCCAGCACCACGTGTATCAATTATAAATTCAGCTGGTTTATTAACAGTACCATGATCAAGACCAGGACCATATGCACGTACTTTTGATGGATCACTACCAATTACACAATTAACATGATATGGTGATGATAATAATTTTTCACCACCAAAATTTATATTTATTGCATAATCACCAAGTTCAATTGGTGTAAAACTAACAAGATAACCATTGTGAGTTGGTATTATTTGTGTATTAACAATATTTCCACATGGTGATATTATTTTTATATTAATATCAGCTGGTTTATCAGTTGATCCTTGAGTTATCACACGAAACTGCTGAAGACTGTTGATTGGTGCAGCTGTAGGAGGCATTTTTTGGTTTTTTTTTTTTTCTTTTTTCTCAATAGCATTTTATTATTATTAATTGTTTATTAGTGAGGTGTACTATTATTCGCATATAATTAATTCAAAAATTGGGATAAGTAATTAATTTGTTTTTTTTTTTATTTTTGAATTTTAAAACAATTCTTTGTTTATAGTAAGTATTTTTGAATTTATTTGGCTATAAAGATTATTTTATTTTTTTTTTCATTTTAAAATTGAGTTTTTTAAGATGTTTTTTAAAAATATTTTTAGATAAAATTTGAGTGAGGCTACTACGTAATATGTACTGTGGAATTTTCATGAATTCTGAAAATAAACACGAAATGATACCACCGAAATGTGACCCAATTTTAAGCAAGAAAAATAAAAAAACCAGCGAGTTAATAAATTGGATTCATAAATATATATGAAAAAAAAAAAAACTAAATAAACAATTTAAAATTCTTGCTTAGATTCAAATCATTAAACTGGGAATATTGTAAACAATGTAACGCAAATACTTGATATATATGAAATAAGTATTTCGAAATCTCATTATCCATTGAATTATTTTAAGTATAGCTGGCAATTATCCAATAATTTTATATTTCAAACATAGAAATCACACATTAAAAAATATAAAAATGATGATAATATAATTTTATAATAATTTAAAGAAAATAATCATCACAATTTGATAAATGTTTGTTTTAAAAATCTCGTTAGCCAAAATTATTCATAAATCAACTACCCAATTTTTGTGTACCCCTCTCTTTGTCTCTCTCTCTCAAAAAATAAATTATTACTTTTATAATTAAAAAATAATAATATCAGCTATCAAAAAAGTTAAATTATTTCAGCGAAAAAAAAAAAAAAAAGATAAATTAAATAATATAGTAATAATAATAATTTAAAAAATAAAAATACTCACTGCTTTCAAGTCCATCAACTTTGATTTTACTGACATCAACACTTGGTTGAACGTGAACCTACAAAATTAAAGCAATTAAAAATCATATATATAAAACATATACACTTAATAAAATAAATTACCTTCAATGGACATTGTGGAACTTTAAGACCACCATAAGTCATATCAACTTTATAGGGACCTTGTTGTGGTGCTGAATAATCAACAGTATAAGTACCATCTTCATTTGATGTTAATGTTAATGGTAAATTTTTACCATCTGGACCAGTCATATCAACTTCAAGTTCACCATCACCAGCTTCACGACAATCAATATTAAAATGTGTTGGTATATTTGTTTTAACACCATTATCAAGACCAGGACCAAATGCAGCAACTGCTGATGGATTTAATGGTGATGATACTTTAACTCTGTATGGTGATTTTTTAGTTGCAACACCACCATAATTAACCATAACAACATGTTGTGCACCAGATGTTGGTGAATAATTTGCTTGTACAATACCATCTTTTTTATTATCAAGTTTAACTGGTACATTTCTACCAAGTGCATCTTGTATTTCAACTTCAACTGGTGCTGGTTTACCAGCTTTACGTGAATCAATTGTAAAATTTGTTTGTTTATCACGATTAACACCTTCAGCTTGTATACCTGGACCACTAACTTCAACTTTATCTGGATGAAAACCACCATCTGGTTTAATCATTGATATATATGGTGATAATGGAATATCTTCATTATCACATAATATATGTACAGCATATGGTCCTGGTGCTGTTGGTAAAAATGTTACATCAGCAGTACCATCACCATTATCATGACAATCAATTTTAGCTTTTGATGGTCCTTCAATTGAAAAACCAAGTGCACCTGTTTCACCATTTGTATCAACAGTAAATTTAGCAAGATGATTAACAATACCACCAGTAAGACCTGGTCCATAAACACGTATTGCTGATACTTTATATGGACCAACATTAACTTCAAATGGTGATTTTGGTATTTCTTTACCACCATATGTTACCATAACCATATGACGTCCTTCTTTTATTGGTGTATATTCAAATTTATATTCATTATTATCAATTTTTGTCATTTTTGTTGTTACATTTAAACCACCAGGTCCAATACATCTTGCTTCTGGTGTACCTTCACCAGCATCTTTTGTTGTTACAATAAAATCAGCACAATCTTTAACACGTACACCTGATGGTTGTATACCTCTACCATATGCACGACATTTTTTAGCATCTGATTCTAATGATATATTAACACCCATTGGACTTTTTGGTATTAATTTACCAGCAAAAAAAACATTTACTGAATGTAGACCAGTCATTGTTGATGAATAATCACAACGCCATACATCTGGTGATGTTTGACGTAATTGTACTGGTACTGATGTTTTTGAACTCTATTTAAAAAAACATGATTAATCATTTATTAAAATATTATTTCTGTTATTTTTTTTATTTAAATATTAATACATACATTTGGATCAAGAATAATAACTTCTGGTACACCACGTCCAGCATCTTTAGTAAATATTTCAAAGTAAGTTTGACGTTTAACAATAACACCATCACGTTGTAAACCAGGTCCACTTGCTGTTACTTTACTTGGATCACCAGGTAAACTATCAACTTGTACAGTATATGGACTTTTTGGAATTTCTCGTCCACCATAAAGTACATGTACTTTATGTGCACCTTCATTTTTAGGTGTATATGATACAGAGTATGTTAAATTTCTGTCATTATTAAAACGTATATCAACTGGTAATTTACTATTTTTACTGTCTTCAACAGTTACAGTTACATCGCCTTTACCAGCTGAAAATGTTTCAACAGTGAAATTTGCTGGTGCATCAACAATTGGACCTTTTGGCTCGATACCTGGACCATATGCACGAACACTAAATCATTCAAAATATAAATTAGTATATTATTTATATTTTTTTTTAAATTTAAAACCAAAACATCATCAACCAGATCTACTAGTGTTATTGGCATAATTTTGTTTTTTTTACATTTTAGTAGAAAAAAAAATAATTAAAAAATATCTAATGACGCTTTTCAAACATTTTTAAAAGCATCAAGCCATTATCTAATGTTACAACACACCTGCAAAGTTTTAAATATATAATTATCATTATTAATAATATTATTGGTTTTTTGTTTTTTTTTTAATTTTTCATACGGAGGCACCAATTATTTGTCAATATTTTTTCTTGTTTTTAATTATTGCGCTTCACCATTTTTATTAATTAATAAACCCATTAAATATATTAATTATTTATTTGTATATATTTTTTTTTTGTTTTAATTATTATTATTAATTTAATGATGAGATCTGCATTTTGGGACTTACCGTGGTGGTGGCACGCTGCGACCAAGAAATGAAATAAATTTATTATTTATTTTCATTTTATAAATAATATTATATGCATATTTATTCTTTGTTTTTTTTTAAATGATTGTTTGAATTGTATTTGAATTTAATTGGTCATTTGTAGCTTACCTGTTGGGATTTGTACGTGGACGAAGTGGTGCACCTGGCTTCAATTTAGCATGTGGATATTGAGACAAATATGTCATCATAGAAAGTTCATCGACATTTGGATTAACCATCTCTTCTGGGCTGATGAGCTGTTTAAAAAAAAAAAACAAGAATAATAAATTTTTCAACAAGGCAATCGTTTATTATTATTATTATATTTTGTTTGTTTTAAATTGTGAAAAATTCTTGAAAAAAAAAGATTTTAAAAATAGCTATCATCAAGCATAAATTTTGTCAGAAAAAAAAAGAAATTTTTCGTCTGTTCTACTTTTAAAAAATAAAAAAAATATATTAGTTATTTTTATTTTTTAAAAATGTAATTGAATATTGTTGAAATATTAAATACAAAAAAATTATTTAACTATATTTTTATTTTTAAAATTATTGCGAAAATAAGAGGTGTCTTTAAAAATTCTTAAAAAGGAGATTTTTAAAATCCATTAATTTTGTGATTCATCCAAGTAAAATTGAATAATAAAAATAATAAAATTAAACCTGTGGAATATTAAGCCAATCATCAGCAAGACCCATGGCTTCAGCAGCATTTTGTACAGCATCTTTTGGATCCCATTTTTGCCAATCTGGACAAAGACCTGGTGCAACAGCATCAACAAGTGCACCAACAGCTTTACCATTATTCCAATCAGATGTAAAATTATGAAGTGGTATTTCTGGTACTTTTGATTGTATCCAATTCATTAATCTTTGTTTTGGTGTTACATTTTTACCACCTTCACTATTATCAAATTCCCAATTTGGCATTGAAATTGAATAATGAAGAATAAGTGTCCATATTAAACCAAGAATAAGCTTCAATTTACTATCAACAATATCCGATGAATCTGTAATTATTTAATAATATTTTTACATTATTTATTTATTTATAAATTATAAATAACAAATCAAGGTTTGTTGTGTGTTGAAATTACATCATCATTTGTTGCAATTTATAATAGTCATACATTTTTTTTTTTTTTTTAAGAAATTTATGATAACATAAATAAAAAAAAATATTTTAGAAAGAAAATAAGTGGGTGGTTATAGACGAGACATGAGACATCAAGCCACTGTGTCTATTAAAATAGAATATGTACTCATTCGGCCACTTAAAAATTATATATGTGTATACAATCTTGATGAATCATAAACATATCGATTACCATTTCCATCTTAAACACGTCTTCAACAAAAAAAAATAATTAAAATCAGTATTTTTTTTTATATTTTTACTTTTTTTATTTCATCAAAATGAATCACACTTGTTGAATCTGAATCAACAAGGATTTATCAATATAAAAAATCAAAATTACATTCAAATATTTATTTTTAAAAAATTAAAAAAAAATTTTAACCAAGATTTATTTGTTTTTTTTTTTTTTCATATTTAAAAATATATTGTAGTTTTGTAATTGAGGCTAATGATATGCAAAATTAAAAATAAACAAAATTATTATTTTAAACTTGAAAATAAATTAAAAATTTATATTTTATTTGTTTATTCATTTAAAAGATAAGAAAAACCTTGAATGAGAAATTAAAAAATCACACTTAAACTAAATTATTTTTTTAATTTTTTTTTTTTTTTAATTACGCGATAATGAGTAATCATTTAATAATAATATTGTAAATAAATTTTAAACAATTACCAGTCAAATGACGCAATTATAATTTATAAATGAAAAATAAAAAAATAAAATTTATATAATTTAATTTTTATTTTGTCTTTTGATTTGAGAAAAAAAATAAATTTATTTTTAGGTATTTTTATAATCTGAGTCATCGAAATTTCAACGTGTTATATCTTGGTAATAATAACAATAATATTAATCGAAAAGAAAAATCACCAGTAGTAAAAAAAAAAAAAAAAAAAAAAANAAAAGAAATAGAAAAAAAAAAAAAAATCATAATCTACAGTAGTCTTGCCTCTTTAAAATTCCAGATAACTAAGATGAGATCACTTCTTGAGAATTCATTGTAGAAAATATAATGACGATAGTTTTTTGACAAAATAAAATTAACATTCAGGATTTCAAAACAAGGTCAATGTAATTTTTTCTAGAGGGGCAAAGAGCTAATTGACTTGGAAGAAAGTCTTTTGATTAAGGAAGACTTTATCTATCTATTTTTTTTCTAACTCAATATTACAATGGATTTTTTCAAGTTACTATCAACTCTATACTGACCAACTTTTTCTAATTCTCTTGTTTTTAATTTATTTAATTTAATCATAACGTAAAGTTAAATTATTTTTTGTTTTTCTACGAAAAGATACTTTTGTTTTCTACAAAATAAGAATAATCTACCTGTAAATTGTCCAGCAACAATTACTGGAGAAATTCCAGCAAAAAAAATATCAAGAAATAAAAAACGTAATGATGTATTTTTAGAATGTTATTGACATCATCAACATGAATGATGCATAACACAACAAGGCCAGCATTCTTGTGTGAAAAAAGAAAGGAAAATTATTATTTAAAATTACCCATAATTTAGATATTAATTTAATTTAATTATATTTTTTTTAATTCATAATTTTATTGAATAAAGATGAAAGTAAATAATTGAATAATTTGACAAATTTAGTTCAAGTGTTAAACTCCAAGATGACCAAGGTCAAGACTATTTAATAATACAAAATTTTCTCTTTAAAATTTGTCATTGTTTTATTACTTTTTTTTTATAATTTAAACATTATTATGAGCAATAAAATTTATGTGTATATTTGTTTAAAAATTCCTATTAGATTATAAATTATATTTTTTTTTTTAATTATGTGACTTGAAAACTTGTTTGCCGGATACAGCTCAAGGTTAAAAAAATTTACAATATGTCATCGGGATTAATACAAATAAAAATTATCATCACTACGTGATTGTAACTTAAATTTGATAAAAAAAAAGAAAAAATACCAAGAATTAAATTTAGAATGTTAAATGATTTTTTATCGTCTGTTATTATTGTTGGTTTGTTTGGGGAAAATATTTTTAACTTACCAATATTGACAATTCGTATTCCTTGATTTTCCAAAAATTTCAATGAAACAGCAACATTTTCAAGTTTTTGTGAACGAAAACTTGGTTTTTTATTATGTTTTGGTAATTTTTTTTGTGCCAATACTTCAATTAAATTAATAAGCTGTAAACCATCAGATAAATCATTTTCTAAATCATCAATAAATCTATCAATACATTTTAAATGTTTATTAGCCCATCTTGTAAATGTATTTTGTTGTATTTTTTTCCATACAGCATCTTCAGCAAGTTCCCGCTCAAATAAATCTTCTTCTTCCCCATTGGGATTTGAATATTTACTTTTTTCATTTTCCGACATTTTTTTAAAATTTATTATTCAAATTATTATAGTGTTAATAAACACACACTTTATTACACACAATAATTAATATCACCTCACAAAATAAACTCACAAATACACTTGTAAAAATTATATTTAAATACAAATTTTTAATTTTTTTTTTTAAATTTTTTTTTATTCAATTCAATAAATGTGGATGTGAATCGAGCAAGTGTTTTCTTGAGACTGAGACTAGACAGTGTTTAGTTGTCTGACAGCAAACTTTTTCACTGTTTATTCTTCTTCTTTTTTATTTATTTTTATATAAATTTTTTTTTATTTATTTCTTTTTTAAATTCACTTTTGCCAGTTGTAACGAAAACCGGCTTAAATATTTTTGTGCCTTCTTTCTTTTTTTTGGGCCTCAGTCCCTCTTATTTATTTTTTTACTCCCTTGATGTAAATTTTTTTTATTATTTATTTATTTTCTAAAAATTTATTTCTTTCGCATACACGAAATTCTCTGGATCTTTTTTAAAAATCTACTTTTAGTTTTTTTTTTTTTCGTGATTAAATTGCTGAAACAATAAATAAAATTAGTTTGTTTTTTTTTTGTTAAATAAATAGGGGATGTAATTTATTAAAAATTTGATATGATATTATTTTGAAAAAATTGAATTAATAGTACCAGACTGGTGTAATGTAGGAGAAGCGATGCCAAGTTATTTTTAAAAATGAATATTTAAATTATTTTCAGGTCTGTAAAACTATGAGAATAACTTGGAAAATTATACGCTTGACATTTGTGTGAGCCAAATATTTTTTTTTTTTCTTTCTCAATTTTTTATTTTCTCATACGAAAAGTAGAAAAAGAAAAATCTAAAAATATATTTTATATATATTACAGTATTTGTATTATTATTCAAAAATATTTTAAATGTCAACTGTCATATATGTTTACTAAAATTACAAAAATATAATTTTTATTTCTATCATTGAAATAACTTTTTTTTAATAAACAAAAAATTATTAAATAAATTAATTAATATTTGTAAATTTTTAAGCTCATTATATTCTACTTTGTTAATTTGTTTTTTTAAAATTAAATTCCAATCTTACAAATGATTATACTCTCGAAGATAAAATAAAATTTCGAATCGAAATATTTCGATTTAAAGCTAAATTTGAGTAAATAAATTATTATTTTTTTTGTTAATATATTAATGATAATTAAGATAAATAACTTACAAATAAATATCGATCCGGTGTCCAGCTCTCAAGTGGCTGTTAACACTTTCTGAAGATGCAAAGTCAAAAGCTGATTTGAGTGTGAGTAAGTCCCTCCAAGAATAGTTTATTCGATGCTTTACATTTCTTATGTGTGACACCCCGCATCGTCGTAATTTCTCCCACTGCTTATTTTACCCCAAAAAAAACTATATACACATACTAATTTAAAAGCATTTGACTTTTGATAATCTTAAGAAAAAAAAAAAATGTAGGAGAAAAATAACACACACGTATCAAGTCTATATATAAAACCAACAAAATAATTTTTAAATATAAAAAAAAATTTTATAAAATAAACCAATTCTTATCATACAAATATATGATATTATTTTCAATTAAAAAAAAAAAAAACTAAAATAGATAAAATAAATTAATTATAAAAATAGAAAAAACAAATTTTTAATTTTTTTTTTTTCTATTAATTTTTAAAACATGATAAAAATATATCATATAGAAAAATTATTGATGATTTTTTTTTTTAAATCAATTGACCTGATAGCCCATTAAAATTAAAAAAATAATTTAAAAAAAAAAATGTAAACCACATGAATTTTACCTTCAATAGCAAGTCTCAAATGTCGAACCGTATATGGAAGTCTTGATCGTACTCTCGTTACACACATACACATTAAACTAAAAAAAAATTTTTATATAATTTTTTTTTTTCTTTCTACCTTTGAATGGTTTTAACAAGTCAAGTGTTGACCATACTGGGCTAACCAGAATATTGATTTCTTATTTAACATCTTGTCTTTAAAATAAAACAACTAATTTATCTTGAAAAAAAATAAAATAACTTGATTAACAAATTATTAAAAATAATATACAATATGAAAATTAATTACAAATGACATTTTAAATAACAACAAACTATTTTTAAAGTATCATTTTTCTTTTTTCACATATTAAAATGATATATACGTGTGTTCTATTTATGCTGAGAGTAATCCATGGCCTTCAAACTTCCAAACGTAAACATTATTACGAAATATAGAACGAGTCATCATTTATTTTCTTTATACAATTTTTTTTTTTATCTTGGGACGATTTGTTCAATCCAAGTTAAATAAAAACTAGGTGAGGCCAAAAATCCTTTAATTGACACTGTAATCATGAGGGAATTTATATCTATATTTGGTTTTAAACAAAAAAAAAGGTAAAAATATTTGTAACAGGTAAATTTTTTAATTATCACGTATTTGTTTGGAATTTTATTTAAGAAATAAAATAAGAAAAAAAAAAAAATGTATATAGTAATAAACATGTAACAATTAATTGTGCCAATAAAAAGTTGTCGTAAACTTACTTAATATTAATTTGACATTTAAATAATTGTCATAATAATAGCCTTAACATTTATTATTTAATTGATTTAACAACTTTTTTGGCAGCTTCATCAAGATCATTTTCCATGGTAAATGATAAACCTGATTTTTTTAATATATTTCTTGCTTCATCCATATTTGTTCCTTGAAGTCTAACAATAACTGGTTTATTTATTCCCAATTTTTCAGCAGCACTTACCATACCTTTGGCAATTGTTGCACAATTTACAATTCCACCAAATATATTAACAAATATTGCTTTTGCTTTTGGATCTGTTGATAAATATTTACATAAATTAATTTTTAATTATTTATTTTAATTTATAAATTATATTTTACCTTCAGCAACAATACGAAAAGCTTGGAATACTTGATCCTCAGTAACACTACCACCAACATCTAGAAAATTTGCTGGTTCACCTCCATTCATTTTGATAATGTCCATTGTTGCCATTGCCAAACCAGCACCATTAACTATTTAAAATTAAATTTAATAATTACAAATGATTTTTTTAATATTTAATTTGATTTATGATTGATGATAAATTACCTAAACATCCAATATTTCCATTCATACTGATGTAATTTAAATGAAATTTAGATGCATCAACTTCACGTGGATCTTTTTCAGTAACATCTTCAAGTTGAAATATATCTTTTTGACGAAATTCAGCATTGTCATCAAATGATATTTTAGCATCAACAGAAACAACTTGTTTATCAGCTGTTTCAACAAGTGGATTTATTTCAATTTGTAATGCATCAATATCAACAAATAATTTCCATAAATTTTTTAATTCATAAATTGCTTTTTCTTTAATATTATCATCTTTAAAGCCAATAAATTCAGCAACTTCATTAGCTATACTATCATCAATACCATTATAAATATCAAGTGGTATTTTTTTAATTAATTCTGGTGTTTTATCAGCAACTGTTTCAATATCCATACCACCAGCTGGTGATGCTATTAATACTGGTCCATTATAACTACGATCCATTAATATACAAACATATGTTTCACGTTTTATATCAACTGATTCAGCAACCATTATTTTTTGTACAAGTATACCATCTTTTTGAGTTTGTTTTGTTATCAAACGATGACCCAACATTTGTTTTGTTATATCCAATACTTTTTTAGGACTGTAATTAAAATTAAATTAGCTATTAATATTTAATATCTAGATATCTCGTGTATTTTTCAAATAAATTAATAATTACTCTTTTGTTAGATGAACACCACCTTTGAAGCCATTGTCAAACCATCCTTTACCACGTCCACCAGCTAATACTTGTGCTTTTATTACATACTCATCAACACCTGTAAAATTAAAATGATAATTATTAATTAATTGTTTTTCAATTTATTAAATAATATAATTAATTAACTTACGAAATTTTTCCAAGGCTGTATTGGCTTTTTTCATGTCATCAATTATTGTGAAATTTTGTACTGACACACCACTGTCTTTTAGCAATTCTTTACTCTGATATTCAAGTAAATTAAGATATCTATTTGATAACACACTAATGTGTGAATTTTTATTAAGAATTCTTGCAGATTTTAGTAATTTTGTTGATAAAAAAGCCGACATTTTTCACCGGTTTTAATTTAATCTTTTATACAAAAATTTAAACAAGATTTTTATTGATAAATTTTTTGGTTATATTTTATTCTGATAAGACGGTACGTTATCTATTTGCGTTTTAATTGATATACTGTTTTTTTTTATCAGTATCAATTTTTTAAATAATATAAATGCACATGTATTATGTATAATTCAACAATTATTATTCAACACATTGAAGCCGGTTCATGGATCATGGTCGTCATGGATGTCATATCGCTCAACGCTGACAAAAAAAAAAGCCATCTGTGATGTACATACAACAGACAACTGCAGACAACTTTGTTGACCCCATGTTGATAAATAAATATGGCTTGCGAAAAGTTTTCATATTTATTCCGCATCAAGCAGCGCTTAAAATGGATTTTCAAAAATCACGTCTACCAATCATTCTTTTTCCTTGAGGAAACTCCTAAGTGGCATTACAAAACGTGGGTTTCAATTTTATTTTAATTTATTATTAATATTTATTAAATCTCTAATTAACTAAAAATTATTTAAATATTAAGCCCAATTTTTTCTAATTATATCAATTAAAAAAAATCGAATTTTTATATATATTTTGATTATATTTTTTAAACTCGTGTTGTTGTTACTATTATGATTATTATTATAACCTAAAATTTATCATCAATATTGCCGAAAACGTGGTTTTTCATTAATATTAATATTTGATTGATTATTAATTTAATTATATTTTATTGTTTAACCAGGTTGTATTACGTAACTCAAACTCAACGTTAAGATGTCGGGAGGAATCGAGGCTTTACAGCTTAAAGAAGAAGATGTTGTCAAGATGTTGGCCGCCAAGACCCACATTGGTAGTGAAAATGTCAACTACCAAATGGAACAATATGTTTACAAAAGACGTATTGATGGTGCTGGAGTAAGCATTATCAATCTTCGTCGTACATGGGAAAAAATTCAATTAGCTGCTCGTGCTATTGTTGCCATTGAACATCCAGCTGAGGTATTTGCCATCAGTTCATGGGCTCGTGCTCAACGTGCTGTTCTTAAATTTGCTGCACACACTGGTGCAACTGGTATTGCTGGACGTTTCACTCCTGGTGCATTCACCAATCAGATCCAGGTAAATAAAGAAAAAAAATTACAATTAAATTACCCTAAAACTACAACTACAATGATGACAAATCATATTCATAATAAATTGTGTTGAATTTAATGGCTCAATCTTTGCTGAATTTTTGTATTATTTAATTTTATAGTAGATAAATATTTTTTTGTAAATTAAATGACTAATTTTGTTGTTTGTTTTTTTTTTTTTTTACATAGGCTGCATTCAGAGAACCAAGATTGTTGATCATCAATGACCCAGTCACCGATCATCAACCAATCACTGAAGCTAGCTATGTCAACATTCCTGTTATTGCTTTCTGCAACACAGACAGTCCACTTCGTTTTGTTGACATTGCTATTCCATGCAACACCAAATCACATCACAGCATTGGTTTAATGTGGTGGTTCTTGGCTCGTGAAGTTCTTCGTCTTCGTGGATCAATTGCACGTGAAACCAAATGGAACGTTGTCGTTGATTTGTACTTCTACAGAGACCCAGAAGAGGTTGGTTACTTTTTACTTTTATTAATTTATCACTCAAGTTTTTAAATAGTCAATAATATTTTTAATATGATGATATAAATTATGTCCAGAATTAAAACTGTTGGTACATATGGCTTAATCTTTTCTGATAAAAACAAAAATTTTAATTAATTCACATTTTCCAATGAAAAGATTTTTAATTTATTATACCAATAATATTTATACAATTGTTTTATATGAATTTCAGGTTGAAAAAGAAGAAGAAATTAAAGAAATTGCAGCTCCACCACAAAAAGAATATGTTGCTGAACCAGTTGAACAAGGATGGGGTAATGAAGCTGAAGTTGTTGCTCCAGCAGCTGAAAATTGGGCTGATGATGCTGCACCAGTAGCACCAGTTGTACAAGCTCCAGTTGTTCCATCAGAAGATTGGTCTGCTCCAGCTGAAGCTGCTGCACCAGCTGTATCAGCTACCCAAAACTGGGGAGGTTCATCTGCTGAAAAATGGGATTAAATCTACACAAATTTATCTGAATTAAACAGCATATAATTTTGTACAAGTATTTAATAAAGCCACATAATAATTAATTGAATTTGTACACATTTTTTTCTTATTTATTATTTAAATAATAATGCACAAACCCTAATTTTTTTTATAATATTTATTTTAAATATTTATAATTTTTTGGACACTAGTTATTTTTTTAATTTGATTTTCTTGGGGTTGGCACCGTATTTTTTTTTTATATGTATAAGAGATGGGACTTATTCTCACAACGATATTCTAAAGCTGGCGTTGGACATCCCCTAAGTAAATTTGATGACACAGGCAGAGTTAGAATTATTTCTAACAAACTCAATTAGTTCTAAAGTTTGACAAACTAATTGTTTTATGTATCCATTGATATAACAACCAACAGAGTTTAGATCATCAGCCTGTGTGCAACTGGATTCATTACATCTACTTGGGGTGACATCAACATGGCTTGGGCTACTTTCAACATTGCTTGTGGTAATTTCAACATTGCTTGTAGTAATTTCAACATTGCTTGGGCTACTTTCATCATTGCTTGTGGTACTTTCAACATAAACAGGGCTAAAAAAGAAAAAAAAAACATTAACTCGACAAATAGAATCAATGATTAATTAAATAAACCAATTAATAAAAAATAAATAACCTTGTTTCTATAGGCTTGCAATTATTTTCATCACTGTCCAATTCACAATATGGATCAATTGGACTGTTTTTTAGTCTCTCACACATTTTTAAATTAATTTGTTTAACTCGATTACGTGAAGCAACATAAATTGACTGATGATTTGATGATATTTCCATGGCCTCTATCTCTTCATCTTCAGGAGTTACTTTAAATTTATCTCGTAATTCTGATTTAATTATTCCATTTTCTGTCCATTGAACTATTTTATAAACTTCACCTCGACCTGCAAAAAAAAATAATAATTAATTATGTGTTACAAATTAATTATTTAAAAGTATACTTACTTGTTCCAGCATAAATAATTGTAAACTCAACATCAATGCCACAAACACTTTTAGTAATTTTATCAACAACAATTTTTGTCAGATTTGATTTTTCGTTTCTTAACTTAAAAATTGGTTCACCCATTATTGGCTGAATCACTGTGTCCATGATTAAATAATCTCCTGTTGTATTATGATAGTTTGATAAATCTCGTTGACAAAGATTTGCTCTTGCTTGAGGAATATCAACTGGATCAGATGAGGCATTACCTGTATAGTTTATTTTCATGAATTCACCATCAAATGCCTTGTTGATATCATCAATATGAAATATACAAATTCCTGAATCAAAGCTTGTCCTCAAATTATCATCAACTTTTAATATTGAAAATGTGCCATAAAAAAATGTATCATTTTCATGTACTTTGTAAATGCTGTCTGTAAAAAATAATTAACAAAATTAATTGAAAGTAAAATGTTTGATTATCTATTTTTCTATCAAATTTAAATTACTCATTGTTTCGAATGATGGACAGTTGAGTCTAGCTTTGACATATGTGGTCCACGTACGTGATTTATCTAATGATCCATTATCATTTTTGCATACTCTTGCTACTCGAAAATACATTTTTTCTGCTGGATCTGTATCAAACCTGTCTCCTTAAATATAATTATTACAAAATTAAATAAACTGACAGAAAAAAAACATATACATATCATATTAAAAAAATTATTAACAATTAATTTATTCTCTTCCAAAAAAATGCTTCTTACTGTGCTCTTTTGCAGACTTTCCGTCAATAATTAAATTATGTGTTTCCTCATCAATATTCCCAGATTCTTGAAAAAAAAATAAAACTTGGTCATTAACATCAAATGATCCTACATAATCTTCATTACCTTAAATTTGGAAAAAAATAATTAGCCAACAGTTCTGTCGAAGAAAATAATGCATAATGGTATGAATAATTACCATGTGGCTGAATACGTTTATAATTTTGTGACGTTTGAATATCAATTGGATCTGATACATTGTTATTTGTAATTTTAAAATTTGTTCGAAATATAAATGATGAATCATAGTTATCTTTGATAGTTTCAGGTACACCAGAATAAAGTGTAGTTCCATTTGGAGTGATCATCAAAGCTGTTGCTTTTGTTCTGGCTTCACTACATTTAGGCAAGGAAGCTGAGTTCCACTTGATGCCTTCATCTAAACTGACTTGAAAATCTTTCTACAAGTAATTTAATTAATTATAAAAATTTAATTATCAAATCAACATACATAATTTTATCATTATTTTCTTTAATTTTATTTTTAAACTTACATGAATAATCCAATTTGTTGATAAATAATTTTTTACTCCACAAATAAATAACTTATTCTTTCCAAATGGCTGAATTATTTTTATGTCAGTATCATTAAAATCGTGCTGTAATAATATATATATATTCAGAAAGAAAAATAATATTTAAATCATCAAAAATTAACACTTAGTTTTTCAAATAAATTTATTAAATTAAAATTATTTAAAAAATTTCTTACGTGCTTGTTGGTACTGGTAATATCCGCCAGCTTTAACTTTAAAATATGACCCCTTTAAATTGAATAAATACATTAAGTAAATAATAATAATCAACAAATATATACGGATTAATAAAAATTGAAAAAAAAAATATAATACCTTCCTCCAACAAAAAGATTCTTGTTTTCGTAGTCCAAATAAAATACTGGATGTTCAATAGAATGATCCTTAAACTCACGAACATATTCTTTGAAAAAAAAATCAAAAACAAAAACAAAATATAATTATTAATATTAATTATCAATTATAAAAAAAAAAAAAAATAATCAAATACCATTTGGAAGTATTTCAGAAGTGTTGAGAGCTGCTCCATTGATCAACGAAATAGTTACTGTAAATATTAATAAACCATAAATTAAATATAAATTCATACTTTTATAATTTAATAATAATTTAAGTCTGTTAACAGAAAAATTATTTAAAAATGAAAAATAAGTCAAAGAAATACTTGATTTATATTTTTTTGCACATACTGCAATTTACTGAAATTCTGTAAGTAAACAGTGGGGATAATTATCAAATATTTAGCAATTTATAAATTTCGCAAAACGTGCAAAATTTTATAAACATTTTCATGACAATATTGTTATAAATTTAATTTTCTTTGTTTATGGTTTTTATTAAATTTATCATATATATAAGATTTGAGTATAAAAAAAAATAAAAACAATGATAAAAATATTTAGTATAAAATGACGAATTAATAACAATTAAATATTGATAAAAATTATCAATTTATATACCAAAAAAATTAGAGAGAGATAAATATTTCAGCGACAATATTATAACATCATTTTATGAAGACAATATATTTTTTTTTATATTTATAACGACCTAATATTTTTTTTTCGATATCCAATATCATTAATGCGAATAAAAAACAATTTAAAAATAAAAACTAATTTAAGTTTATGTATAAATATAAATTAGTAAATGACCAATGATATTTCTATTATATTTTTTTTCTAAAAATAATAATAAAATGTGATAAAATCGTGTCATTAGTTGATCGTTATTATTGATCAACAGTAGTCGTCAAGTATTTTAATATCAAAGACATTTAATAAATATATTGAGTTTCATTGAGAATATTTTACAAATAAAATTATTTCTTTGTTGAATTTAATAAATCAGGAAATTTAAATTGAGTCCTGTAATTAGTATTAAAATGATGAAAAATCGATGTGAGATCACAACAATCAGTGTGATATTATTTGGGTTTATTATCTTGAATATTTTAGCTGTTTCATTGAGTCAAGATGATACTGGTGAGTTTGGACTTTGGGTGATTCAAATGGAAATTTAGTCATTATAAAATTTTTCTTTAGACTCATTTGCTAAGCTTGTTGTTTTTGGTTTAGATGTTTTTCGTGTTTTATTATTTTATTTTATAGTCTGGAAAAAATTTTATCTGTATTTTTAATATTGAAATAACATTTGTAATAATAAAAATAAACACTAGTCCTCAAGTAATATTTTTAATATTCTAGTCACTGATGAAGCAGCTCTTAACACTTATAAAATACTTCCAAAAGGTATATAGTTAAAAATATTCAATTTGATAATGTTTTTTTTATAATATAACTATTAATAATTGTGCCTTTGTTTTTTTAAAAAAAAAGAATATGTTCGTGAGTTTAATATGCATTCTATTGAACATCCAATATTTTATTTGGACTACAAAAACAATAGTCTTTTTGTTGGAGGAAGGTATTATGTTTTTTTTTAATTTTTAGTAATCTATATATACTTGTCGATTATTAGTATTTATTTAATAAATAATTGTGTATTTATTTAATTTAAAGGGGTCGTATTTTTAAATTAAATTTAACGGATATAACCAGTACCAATACTCACGTGAGAAATTTTTTTTTTATAATTTTAATTAAAAGACCAAGTGGTAATTTTTGATGATTTGAATATTATTTTTCTTTCAAAATTATATATATATATAATTACAGCACGTTTTTAATGATACTGACATAAAAATAATTCAGCCATTTGGAAAAAATAAATTATTTGTTTGTGGAGTAAAAAATTATTCATCAACAAATTGGATTATTCATGTAAGTTTAAAAATAAAATTAAAGAAATTAATGATAAAATTATGTATGTTGATTTCATAATTAAATTTTTATAATTAATAAATTTATTTGTAGAAAAATTTTAAAGTCAGTTTGAATGAAGGCATCAAGTGGAACTCACCTTTCTCACTTAAATGCAGTGAAGCCAAGACTCGTAAAGCAACAGCATTGATGACTCCAAATGGAACTACACTTTATTCTGGTGTACCTCAATATAATAAAAGCGACTATAATTCACCATCTATATTTCGAACAAATTTTAGAATGACGAATAATAGTGTATTCGATCCAATTGATATTCAAACGTCACAAAATTATAAACGTATATGGCCACATGGTAATTATTTATATACATTAAATTCTTTGATAAAATTGCTTGCTAATTAGTTTTTTCCAAATTTAAGGCAATGACGATTATGTAGGATCATTTGATGTTGACGACCAAGTTTTATTTTTTTTCCAAGAATCTGGAAATATTGATGAGAAAAAAAAAATATTAACTATTGACGAAAAGTCTACAGAAGAGCACAGTAAGAAGCATTTTTTTGGCCGAGAATAAATTAATTGTTGATAATTTGTTTAATATATTTTTTTCTTTTGTTAGTTTATTTATTTTTTTAATAATTATATTAAAGGAGGAGAATCTGATGTACCTCCAGAAGAAAAAATATATTTTCGAGTAGCAAGAGTATGTAAAAATGATAATGGATCATTAAATAAACCACGTACCTGGACAACATATGCCAAAGCTAGACTCAATTGTCCTTCATTTGAAACAATGAGTAATAAAATTATGTAATCATTAATCAAACATTTTACTTTCAATTAATTTTGTTAATTATTTTTTACAGACAGCATTTACAAAGTACATGAAAATGATACATTTTTTTATGGCACATTTTCAATATTAAAAGTTGATGATAATTTTAGGACAAGCTTTGATTCAGGAATTTGTGTATTTCATATTGATGATATCAACAAGGCATTTGATGGTGAATTTATGAAAATAGAGTATAAAGGTAATGCTACTTCAGATCCAGTTGATATTCCTCAAGCAAGACCAAAACTTTGTCAACAAGATTTATCAAACTATCATAATACAACTGGAGATTATTTAATCATGGACACAGTGATTCAGCCAATAATGGGTGGACCAATTTTTGAGTTGAGAAACGAAAAATCACATCTGACAAAAATTGTTGTTGATACAATTACTAAAAGTGTTTGTGGCATTGATGTTGAGTTTATAATTATTTATGCTGGAACAAGTAAGTATACTTTTAAATAATTAATTTGTAACTCATTATTAATTATTATTTTTTTTGCAGGTCGAGGTGAAGTTTATAACATTTTCCAATGGACTGAGGGGAAAAAAATTAAAACAGAATTACGAGATAAATTTCAAGTAACTCCTGAAGATGAGGAGATAAAAGCCATGGAAATATCATCAAATCATAAGTCAATTTATGTTGCTACCGCTCATCGAGTTAAACAAATTAATTTAAAAATATGTGAGAAATTAAAAAACAGCTTGTTTGATCTTTATTGTGAACTTGATGTTGGTGATTTATGTCATCGAATCTACTCAATACTAGAACCATACGTATATAAATAAAATAAAAAATAATTCAATAGACATGAATTCATCATACTAAAAGCTTTATTTGTAAATACAAAAAAAAAACATTTACAGTATACAAATTTAGAGACATTAATTAATCATCATTTTGAATGATAAAAAAAATTTTTTTAGTATATATTTTTGTAACTTTTCATGTGAAACTGATGAAAGGAGAACCAGGACAACATTCTTCTTTAGTTTTTTCTGGTGCTTCATCAGAATAACTAATAACAAGTTGTTCAACATCAAGTGTACTCTTGAGATAATCCTTACTTCCATTTAAAACACCAATTTCATCAAAAGCAAGTGTTAAATTAAATGCACTTATTCCAAAAGCATCTAATTTTTCTCTTGTCATTTGAACAAATGGCATAACTCTTTTCATATATTTTTTTAATTCATTTTTCTTTCCCAATTCACCAGCAATTATTTTATTTTCTGGAAGTGTTTTAGTATCACTATTCCATAATTCTTTCATTGTTGTCAAGACAATTGCTTGCCATGTTGGAAAAGTTTTAGCAACCCAAATAGTTCCAGTTGTTGGTTTAACAACAGGTGTCACATCACCTTTTCCTTTACCAGATTTTTTAGGTGCACAATGATTTTTCAACATAATTCTAAATGAATGTGCTGCATCCATAAGATATTGTGATGATTCAATAATTGTTTCATCAATTGGTCCAACTTCTGGCCAACGTGCATCAAGAATTGAATTTTTACCAATAATACCACGTACATGTTCAGCAACATGAGGACAAATTGGACCAATTAATATTGTCTGTAGTTCAATATATTGCATTATTAAACTCCAATTAACACCATCAAGTGCACTCAATTGTAAATACTTATCTCTAGCTGTTTGTAATTCAAAAAATCCAGTTCTAAGTGCTTCTTTATACAACATTTTACTGTAATTATCACCAGTTTCACGAATTTTTAAATTCATTTCACTCATAAATACTTTATCATTAAATGTATCTGGTTGTGATTTACGGAATGTACTTTCTGTTGCAAGTACCTCTTTGACCCATTCAATAAATGTAAATAAACGTAAAATACCAGCATCAGCCATTTTTTCAACAAAATTAGCATCCTCAACTGAATCACCAGAATCAGCAAGACATAAACGCATACCATCAGCTGAAAATTTTTTAGTTGCATCACTTAAAGTCAAAAAATTACCATCTGATTTTGACATTTTAGCTGAATTTAGTAGTAAATGTCCATTAGCACGTATTCCTTTTGGCCAAAGATTTGGTTGATTTGGCCAAATTGCTGTATGATTATAAATAAAATATGTCAAATGATTTTGTACTAAATCTTTACCAGAAACACGTATATCAACTGGATACCAATATTGAAATTCACGACGCATCAATTCAAGTGATTCTTTTTTAATTAAAGTATTTGGATATTTTGCATCATTAAAAAATATATAATCCCATACTTCTGGTGTTAATTCATCAGCTTTAATATCAAGTACATTTGGTTTATCACCTTTAAATGTACCACCTTGTATTAAATGTGCAATTGTATAATATGCCATGTAAATTGTTGAATCAGATAGAGATTCAATGAGCCATGATTCATCCCATGGTAACTTTGTACCAAGACCATATGTTCTTGAGCATGCATGCTCATGTAACCAATCAAGACTTGCATTAAAATTTTTTCTAACTTCATCATGAAATGTTTCAAGATTAGTTAATGCTTGTTCAGCTTGTTTTTTCCAGCTCTCTTCACCATAATCTAAATACCATTGATTACATAATGCAACAACACACTCATCATTTGATCTTGATATAATTTTTTTTTCTGGTTCATAATATATAACAGCATGTTTATCATCAATTAATTGTTTTTGTATATTTTTTTTAACATCTTGAATTTTTTTTCCTTTATATTCACCAACAAGTAATACACCTTCATAAAAACCTTTAAGATAAACCATTTCTTTGGCTTCTAATAATTTATCTTTATCATTTTGTGATTGTATTTTTAATTTATCATAAACAAATACAGCAGCAAGATTACCATATTCTGGTATTTCAAGTATTGATATTGGTTCATATGGTAATACCATGTCATCTTTAATACCATATTTTTCTCTTAATGGTTGTTTTTTTTTAAGATCAACAAGTGCAGCATAATCATCAGGTGAATCACTTGGTACTGATGTTACAATACCAGTACCTTTATCTTCTTTTATTGTAAGCATTGGAAGTGTATAAATTATTTTATGACTTGTTAATGGTGCTGATAATGCTTGACCCATAATATCTTGTCCAGTAATTCTTGCAATAATATTTATTTTACCTTCAACTTCAGTAAAACCTTGATAAGATAAATTTCTAGCTGCTCTTTCAGTTGATATAAATATATCACCATTTACAATTGAATAAACAATATATTTAATATCTGGATGTATCCAACAATTTGTTTGACCATACATTGTTTCTGGTCTCAATGTTGCAGCAATTAAATAAATATTTTTATCTTCAACAATACTTAATACACTTGGATATGGTTTTTGTAGTTTCATTTTAACAAGTGTATATTCTTGTGGACCAACACCCTCACCTGATGATCTATCATGATCCATACATGGTTGATTATCTTTTGGTGAAAATATTGTATAACGTTTACCATATGCAATTTTATTACGTGATTTTAAATGTATAAATTGCCATTTAACAAATGAATCAAAAAATGGATTTGCATCAGTTGTTATAAATGTACGACGCCAATCAACATGTAGACCAATTGATTTTAAATCTTCAACAGCAAGTGGTGGAAAATAATCAAGCCAATAATTTTCATCAGCAAAATTTTTTATTTCTTCATCTTTTAAACCCATACTTTGCATTATTTGCCATTGATATTTAGCATTACCTGTTTTTGCAACAGCTTTACTTTTTTTTCCTTTACTTTTATCTTTCATTATAATATCATCAACAGCTTCAGTTATTTCTTCAACTTGTTCAGTAAATAATGGTGGATAACCATAAACTTCCATTTCACGTTTAAGCTTATCAGCACAAGCTTTTATTGGCATTCCAGTACAATGAAAACCAAATGGAAAAAGTACTTTTTTTCCCAATAAACGATTGTAACGTACAGCAAACTATAAATAATAATGTGAACCATTAAAAAAAATTTACCAATATTTATAATTAATTGGATTATTACCTCGCATTTTGATAATGAAAATGTGTGTCCTAGATGAAGTCGACCATTCATATATGGAAATGGAAATGTTGCTAAAAATTTATCATCATCAGATTTTTTTGGTTCAACTGGTGCATCTTCTTCATAAACTTTATCAGCTTCCCATTTAGCTTGAACTTCTTGCTCTATTTTCTGAAGGTATTCAACCTTGAATGTTCCTTTTCTCTCGGTACCCTGAATAATAATACAAATTTTAATTCCAAATCAAGTGGAACATTGTGGATATTTATTAATAAACAATGTTTAAGCTTTACTCACCATAATTGGGACGCAATTGTTGACACGAGTAACCAAGTAACAAGCTAGATTTATGCCGGAAATATGTGTGAATAACCAATAAATTAATTGACTGACGTGTTCACGTGTTTATTATTTATTTATTTATTTATTTTTTTGCTCCAAAATCAAATTAATTTGAGAGTTATTAAACAATTAATAAATTATAAAATTATGACAGCTGTTTGATAATTATGGTGTCTATTGTTGTACACCATATTTCAATAATCGAAATAATTTTTTAATAATTCAATAATAATAATTAGCGAAAATGATAAAGTAGAAAATGTCCTTAGCTTGTGGCGTTCATCTTGAGAGAGAGAAATAAAAAAAGAAAAAAAAAAAAATGCATAATCTGTTTATCGTGATAATGATAAATAAATAAAAATAAATAAATAAACAATTCAAATCGTACTATACAGTAAATCAATATAAGAAAATTAAATCATTTTAATTTAAATATTAAAAAAATATAATTAAAATTAAAAATATTATATAGGATTTTTAAAGAGTGTGTGTAAAAATATAGTCAACATTTGTGTTATAAAAAAAAGAATAATTAACATTATTTAATAAAAAAAAAAAAAATACCTATACGAATGAATAATTGTAAAAAAAAAACAATGGATTTACAGCCAAAAAAATCAGTTGTTGCAATTCCAATAACAACACGTGGTATTGGTTTACTAACAAATCAATCATACAAAATATTATCAAAACAATGTCCAAAATCAGTTGTAAATTTTACAATATATCAATCATATAGAATAGCATTATCACAGCATCAAAATCAAATGTGTGAATCGGAGCATAAATCACCACAAGAATATTTAACAAACATATATCGTAGTACAAATCCTCAATTTAATTATTTTAATGATCTTGGAATAAAAGAACGTGTACAATATATAACACATGCATTTATACCAATTGCTGAATTAATAAATTCAACTGGACCATTTACATTATGTGGTACATCATTTCAACCAATAATATATGATCCATCAGCATTAAGTGATGAAGTATCATCATCACCAGATGAATCATGTAAACCAAGTAAACAAAAACGTAAATTTATACCAGATCCATATGTCATAACATTTAATAATTTACGTGACACAGTTGTTGCATTAAGTGATCCAAATACTGATATTAAAATACGTCAAGATTTTATAACAAGTAATCCAATACCAGGTGCAAAATTTAATGATAATTATTTACTAACAAATCCAGATGATATTATACCACATGATTATGATAAAATTAAATTTTTTGAAGATGAAAAATGTTTTCAAACAATGATTGAAGAGCTACAGCTATCACGAAATTTATTAAAATTAATTGGTGAATGTACATTTAATGGTACTGGTACATGTGCACAACTTGTAACAGTATATAAACATAAAATATCATTAAAACCAGAATTATATGATCCAGATAATGGACATTTATTTAGAACAATACGTTATATTGAAAGTCCATTTTTATTACGTGGTGCATTGAGTTTATTAGGTGAATATCCAATTCATAATCGTATTGATGAAAGAATATTTGGTATACGTCAACCACTTGGTCATGAATTTCGTAGTTATTTAGATTGGAGTCATGAACTTGTACCACGTAATTTATTATCATGTGGTACAAAACATATTGGACAAGAACAAGTACCATTAATACCAATAACAACACGTGGTATTGGTTTATTAACTGATAATTGTTTTAGATCAGTTAAAGTATGTTATCCAAAATCAGTTGAAAGATCAGAATGTACTGTTTATAATTGTTATCGTGTTGCATTAGCACAACATCATTTACAAATGTCAAAATCATTAGCTATTAATTTTGGTTTTATTGATTCATGTATACGTAATGTTTGTATACAAAATTATTATACAAATATTGATATTGCTACAGAATTTGAAAATTTATCATTTTTACCAGTTGCTGATCTTATTAATTCAAGTGGTTATTTTGATTTTAAAGGTACTAAATTTCGTCCAGTAATATATGAACCAGAAAAAATTAAATGTCATTTATCTGGTCAAGAAAAAATTATACCAGATCCATATGTTATTACAATTAATAATTTACGTGATACAGTTATTGCATTAAGTGATCCAACAACTTCATTAGATATACGTAAAGAATTTATTGCTAATAATCCAATACCTGGTGCAAAATTTAATGATGATTATTTATTAATTAATCCAGATGAAATAATACCAGATAAATATGATAGAAAACAATTTGCTGATGATTATCAAAAATTTAAAGAAATGATGTCAATATTAAAATATAAAATGGAAAAATATCGTAGAAAACCATATCCAGTTGCAACATGTAATTTTAATGGTGCTGGTAATTTTGTTCAACTTGTTACAGCATATAAACATAATTACAGTTTAAGTGAAAGACTTGTTGAATCAAGTGATGAATATACATGTATACGAATGGTTAATACTGGTTATTTAGTACGTGGAGCTATTTGTTTACTTGGTGAATATCCAATTCATGATCGTATTAATCGAATTTTACTTGGAATACGTGAACCAGCTGGACATGAAACATCAAATCACATTACAAATCGACAAACTCTTGCTCATGATGTTCTCTGGGATGGATATGAAAGCATTCAGTCACGCATTCATTCATAAATTAGTCAACACATGCTGTGTAATTATTTAATGAAAATAATTATCAAAAATTTATAAATAACAATATTTTTTCTTAAATATTGTATTTATTTTTTTTTTTTTATAACAAATTTACAATTCGAGTGTGACAAAATTAACAAAATGAAATTTTTAAATATATAACTTTTTTTTTTTTTTCTTTTTAATTAATACAATATTTAATAAACAATATTTTAAATTGTGTCAGGATTATAATTAAATAAATTGTTTATTTATTTAGAATGTTTTTTTTTTTCTATCAATAAAACGCATATGAAATTTTAAACATTTTTAATTTAATTTGAAAGTAATTGATTAAATAATTAAAGCTGCTGTTAGGTACATCTATAAACAATTAATTTTTTTAGCTTAATTAATTGTTTATAATAATATATTATTTATATTTAATAACTACCACATGATTATTTATTTATTTAATAATTTATCAACAAAAAAAAAAATGAGTTCAAAAAAAAAATATATTTGTGTGAAATTTAAAAATAAAAATAAATTATTTAATGAATTTTTTTTTTTTCATTAAATTAATTAAATAAAACTCAGGTACAATGACATTATGTTAATGTCAAATATTTTATATATTTGTTCCCCCAATAAAATATTGCAATTTCAATATTTAAATTGAAAGAAATTTTTATTATTAAAATTACAATATTCTTTGTTTTTTATTTCTTTTTTTTTTAAATAATATTTTATTTTTACTAATTACGAACACTGTCACACTTAAACATGATAGATTACAATGGTTTTTATTTATTAATTTTTATTGTATATATATTTTTTCTTTGGCGTTAATCAATGATTATTCAACACGCATAAACAAAAAAAAATAATGAACTTTATATATTTTTTTTTTTTCTTTCAGCTACAATCAAAATTTATCCTACAATAATAATTTATTTTTTCTAAACATTTAAAACATTATATTTATATCAAGATAAATTTTTTATTTTTAATTTATCCTTAAATTACTCAAACTCGAATTAATAATCCAGATATTTTTTTTTTATATTATAATTTTTACTGATTAAATATATTCAAAAAAAAAAAAGTTTAATATGTATATGATAATTGCAACTTTTATTAATCCAATTTTGTATATTTTTTTTTTGGATTTGTGTCAGTCAACTATTTTTATTTTAAAATAAACTAGTTGTATCAGAGGCCTGCTTAAATTTTTTTATTTATAAATTATTATACAAAAGCAGGATGCTTGAATTTTTTTAACTAATAATACTATTTTGGAATAACGATGATGAATACCAACAGTATAATAATAAAAACTATATTTATTTTTGTCAAATTAATATAATATTTTTCTTAAATTGTTGTAAATTAAATTGCCAAATCAATTAGCAAGATTATTATTTTATTTATCTCGCAGTATTAATTTAAATTTATTAAAATGAATATTTTTTTTTTTTTATTGATATAAATTATGGTAATTTATTTTTTTTTAATATGTTGGAGCTTGATATTCACCTCGTTGCTGTTGTTGTTGTTGTTGCTGTTGTTGTTGTGGAAATGATTGTTCTTGATAAGCTGATTCATTTGCATCTGGATAACTCGTGTATCCAGCACTTCCAACTTGATCAGCTTCATAACTCGTTGCAAATGCTGAATCAGTGCCTTGTTTAAATCTTAGATATGCAAACCATGCATTTCCAGCCTATTTAAAAAATGATTAAATATATATTACACAAGTGACCTATATTTAAAAAAATAAATAAAAGAGATATGTTGATTGCTTGATTTAAATTTCAAAAAATAAAATCGATTGACTCGCATATTTTATTTGTTAAAAGGTCACTCTTTTATTTTGTGATAAATAATTTAATTGTAATTAATAATTTTGCTATTCTTACCCAGGTGAAAATAGCTAAAAATGCAAAAAATATTGCACAATTAATACTGCTAGTACCATAATCATCAATTGGACGTGGACTATTTCTCCACGCACTTGATAAATAGAAAAATCCAATGAAATTTAAAAATGACCATAATCCAGAAAATCTAAAAATAGGATATATATTTATTTATTTATTGTTTAATTATATTTTTTTGAGTTTGAATTATTATATAAACTTACCCAAGATCACCAAGAACAAAGTGTTTTCGTGTTTTAACTGATGACATTTGTTCAAATAGATATTCACCACCAAGTAAACCAATACATGCCAAAAATCCTAAAAGACCAATTCCAGATCCATAACTACATGCAGTTGAGTCATTATTTAAAAGACAACGATCTTTTCCATCAACTGGATCTGGCCTTGATCCTTTGCTGCTCATGCAGCCAAATATAATTACTGAAAATAGCTGGAAAAAAAAAAAAAACATTTGCAATAAAATAGCCATAAAAAAAATTCAAATGAAAGTTTAAACAATTAATTATCAATACATCCTAGAAATACATCTAGCTAAATATAAAAAAAAAAAAATGCATCATCTTGTCAATGTAAATCGAAATAAAAAAATATTTTTCTCCATAGAAATATATTTTTAATTTAACTTTGACATTGTTACTATAAATAGATGATAAAAAAAATTTATTACAATAAATTGATTTTAATATTCATTTGTGCTGTATTAAGACATCAAAAAATAAAAATAAATTTATGTCCCCAACTCCTCCCTCTAAACACACAAAGTATCGATCTTCCGATCGCCTTAAATATTACATTGTTACTATTTCCTCTCTCAATGTCATTCGAAAAGTAAAAAAAAAATAAAAATCAATTAAAAACATTAATTTTTAATTAATCAATATAAAAAATATAATTTTAAATTTATTAATGTTAATAATAATTTTTTTATTTATATTATACAGATGATGAGTTGTGTTATAATTTTTGAAAAATCAATAGAACAACCCCAACAAGAATGTCCGAAGGTGTAGGAGGGTGTAAACCACGAAACCTTCAAATCGATGTTTTCAACGCGCACACATATCAAATTTATTAATATAATAATTTACTGATAATAATAATTAATTGTTAATTTATGATGTGTTTCTTTTTTTGGACAGATATTGTAAAATAAAACTTACTAAACATGCTCCTTTTAATATAACCTGGGGCCTTTGTACAAAGGTAATTGGGTCGAATGGAGCTCCAGCTTTTCCACCACCGTATGCACCACCACCGTCCATCTTAATGCAACTGAGCACCAGCACTGACTAAAATACTCAATTTGTACAAGAAAAAAAATAGTTTAAATCATGATAAGGGAAGCGCAAGCGCGAATTTTATATTTATATAAAAATAAAAATAAATATGACATGGTAAATTCAAGAGCAATGTTGAAGGGTACTCTGACAAAAATGATTCCTCTGATTTTCTTCGATTTTTTTCTCCGGAGAAATTCAGAGAAAAATGTAAAAATATCAAAGAAAAATCAAAGAAAAATCAAAGAAAAATTTCGCCCATGTATTTTTAACAACAAATAAAAAGTTAATTAGTTTAAAAAATATTAACAATGATTTTTTAAATTATTTTTTAATTTTATTTTTATATATTGATATTTAATTATAACGATACAATGTTTTTTATTTATTTTTTTTTGGTGAATTTATAATTTTTGTTGATCATCATATTGTTGCTGATCATTTTGTGATTGACTAGGAGCTTGTGAGTTATCAACATTATCATCAACATTATAATCATTTGTTGGATAATTATCATACTGTGAATTTTGAAAATTATTTCCATCTTCATTGGTAACTGGTTGAGTATTTTCTTGATACATTGATGGATCATATTGCTCATATTGTGTATAATTTTGTTCATTATAATCAGTTGGATATGTTTCATAATTTTGATTATTTTCTTGTTCATAATTTGCCTGATTTATATCTGTATTTTCATTATTTTCTTGTAAATTTTTTTGTTGATTATCTGTTGATTTTATGGTGCTTGATGGTTTTTCAATTTGTGCTGATGAATTATCTGTTTCTGAAACGTAGCTTTCTTGTGCTATTAAATATAAATATTATTAATTATTAAAATAAATAATTATTATTAATTTTTTTTTCTTATTACCTTTTTGTTGTTGAGCAAATGTTTCACGTATTTTAGTCGACAGATATTCTATGTTGGTTTGGAGGTTGCCCATCTGTTCCCTAATTAAAATCATTACAAAAATTATAAGCTACATTTTTCTATATAAATTTAATTCTAAATACGTTTTTATATAATTTTTTTTCATCTAAATTATTTAATTATCAATTTTTCTTTAACTATATAAAATTACTGCTATTACTGTGCTGATAGAGGAAATACCATTTCAAATCCAACAGACTTCTTTTTTGGTTTTATTTCAAGTTTAAGATCAACCTTGACTGTACGCTTCTTTTTTTTATGTAAATTCATCGAATTTATTGTAGCACCATCATCTGCCACCTCAACTGGATCCTCTGTCAACACAGAATAGCCGAATATTCATTCATTTTTTTTTTATCTCTTTTTTTTTTTTTCATCTTTCTAATTTAATTTTTGTATTTGTTTATTTGTTTTTTTCCATTTATATATATGAATTACTTGTGCATAAGGTTGTTTGCTTCCAAACGTTGTGTGAGAATTTGGCATTCAGCAGTCAATCGTGAGACGAGCATCGCTTGTCTGCTGAGAGCTGTTTCTAGACCACCAACCGTAGCAGCTGAGAAACATTTTAATTTCCTGTTTTTTTATTTATATTTATTTTTTTCTTTTTTAATTTTCTTAAATGCCCATGTTAAGCACATTGTCAACATGCCAATTTCCCACACACAAATATCAAATTAATTTGTAACAAAAATAAATTGAATGAAAAAATTATTATCAATAAAAAATATTGTTGTTAATTTTAATTGATTAAATTGGGGGACAATATACCCAACACAGGCAACAATTTAATATATATCTTACCATGTTTAGCTTCCATATTTTTAATTAAACCAGACATTTCATTTTCAGCTGTTTTTGATTGGGTTGAAATTATAACTGATGGTGTATCTGTTGTTCGTATCATTTTACTCATACTAAGCTATAAAAATTGAAAAAATAATTAATAATATTTAAAAGCTTTAATTTTAATTATTATTTACCTCTTTTTCAAGTGATGCTATTTGTTCTGATAAACGTAAATTTTCACGACGACAATGAACAATATCAGCATCAGCTCTTTCAATTCTTTGCTTGTAAGAATTAATTTCACTTTGATAACGACTTTGTTCTTGTCTTGCATGACGTTCACTTCTATCAGCAGCTAATTTTGCTGTTGCTAATTCTTGCTCCAATGAATCTTTTTCTGTTGTCATTTGATAAATGTCATTTTGAAGATTTGATATTTTTGATAAAAGCTCTTTTTTTAAATCATCAATTATTGCTTGTTTTTGTCCGAGTTCACGTTTTAAATCAAATATTTCTCTTCTTTGTTTTTCAATTTCTAATTGTGATTTTGATGCAACATCCCAATGAGTTGCAACATCAGCTGATAACTGTTCAACTTGTTGTCCATATCTACGTTCAACTTCATGTCTTTCTTCAGCTAATTTACGACAATTTTCTTGTCCAACTTCACGTATTTTATGACGTTGTCTTTCTAAATCATCTTTTAATCTACGAACTTCCATTTCAGCTTGACTTTTTTCATATTCAATTTGTTGTTTATTTTCAATGGCATTTTTAATTTTTTGATTTGCTTCAGCTTCACGTTCACGTGATAATTTTAAATTTTTAGTTAAATCATCAATTTTATTTGTTAACTCACATTTTTCACGTATAACTTGTTCAATTGTATCATTATTTTCACGATTTATTGATGTATTTTTATCACTAATATTTTTAGTATTAATATCATTATCTTCAAGTGCTTTTTTTAATTCAATTTTACATTGTGTTAATTGTGCTTCTAATTCACTTATTCTTGATTCAAATATTATTTTTGATGAACCACAATCAAATAATAAATTATCACGTGATTTAATTTTTTTTAATGAATTTTTTTGTATCATTTTTTTATTATCAATATTTTCATTATCATTATCATTATTATGTTCATTTAAAAAACTTTTTAATAATGCCATTTTATTTTTATCATGTAATAATTCATTTTCAGCAACAACATTACGTATTTTACCAAGTAAATTTTTTAATTCATCTTTACAATAACGTGATTCTTGTTCAAGTTGTTCAATATATTCTTCTTGACGCATAATCAATGTTTTTAATTCACGTGATGGAGCTGATGAATCATCAACTTGTGTTAATATTGATGTACTTTGTTGATTATTTTTATCTGGTAATGTTGTATTATCACTAATGACACTTTGTAAATCAATATCATTTAATAATCCTCGATTTCTCGATGTACTTCTTGGATAAATATTTTTATCCTGATGAATTCTTCTGTAATATTTAACAAATGTTTTTAACATTAATAATAATATGGAATTTATTTTTTTTTTATTTTACATACCTAGATGTTCTTGGAGTATATGATTCAGCTAATAAATATTTTAATTTCGAAACAGCTTCTTTGTATGCTGTATCAGTATAATCAGGAATTTTTTGTTTTTTTAATAAATCCATTGTATGTCCAACAGAATTTAATCTTCTAAAATAAAAATACAAATAATTAACAATTAAATAAATTGATTTCAATTTAAAAATAATAACTTACCGAATTTTAAAACGTTTTGGTCGTCCAATTGCAGCAGCATTATCAATTTGTGAATAATTAATTTTTGCTGGTTTATGATGATGATATAATTTAATGTTAAATTTTGGACGTACTGAATAGACTGATGATGGTGATGAAATATCAACACATCCTGAATTTCGTGTGTAGTTAGCCGCTAGCATGCCGTTTTCATAATGACATAAAACTTAATCCTACAACTACATATAGACTTCAATATAAAAATCAATCTTTTTAGGGAGAAAATAAATGAAAAAAAAAATATAAAAAATTTATATAAAGGGTGTACAACGACACTGAGTTTGCATGTATATGAAATCGAAATACCCTGATTACTATAGTAACGAGTCAAGTCAACACACGCAATATACAGTAGCCAATCTTATTTGATGCCAGGCTGAATTTTCAAGTTAATCCAAGGAAATTTAAATCTGCTTTATGCTAGATGTTCACAGAGACTGGTACATAATATCGCGTGTATCCAGGTCATCCGTACTTTTTAGAAACAGGCACCGTACCATCATACCTTCATATCCAAACTTCCCACGCTACACAAATTATCCAAATCTTTTATTCTCTATATTATGAGGATTTAAATTATTTTTTTTAAATTTATTTCTTCATGAAATAAATATGTAAAAATTAAATAGCTAATTTTTATTCTTTATTTAGATAATATTTGTTTATTTATATTGAATTTTATAACAAGTGTGATGAGATTTTATAAAAATAATTAAATTTTTTTAATTGAAATTAACACCAATTGCTGATGCTGGTGTTGATATTTCAGAATCATATGTCGTGTCTCTTTCTATACCTCGATATTCTGAGGTATCTAAAATATTAAAATCAAATAATAATAATAATTAAGTATTCAATTTAAGAATGTATATAGTTAGAGAGTCAAAAATTAATTACCTTGATTGTCAGATTCATTATTTTTAATACAAAGAATCATGATTAAACCCAACACTGCAGAACCACCACAAACAAGACTTACAACATTACGATAATAAAATGTACAGTCAGCTGGACATCGTCTAAAATTAATTCAAATTAATTAATAATTTTTTCATATTTAAATATAAACATAGAGTATAAAAAAATAGCTAATATTTACAAGTATTGAATGAGTAAAATAGCCACTCCATTTGCCATTTTATCAGTAAAACTCATGGCTCCATAAACAAATGCTCCACTTTGTGTATTTTTACCAATTAAATCAGCAGTTATACCTAGGCTTGTGACAAGCATCACCGAGCCACCAGCACCTAATTAAAATTGTTTTGATTAACATTTAAAAATTACAATTAAAAAAAAAATCATTTGTCAATAATTACCTAACAATAACGAGCATGGATAAATAAAATAATTTGTAAAGCTTTGTCCTTCTCCAAAAAAAATCCAAATACATGCTGATGCACCCTGAATAAATCCAATCAAGTATGCTATTTTTCTTCCTAATTTAGTATTAATTCTTTCAATAATCAGAGACATTTTTAAACTACTTAAATACATAATTAATGGTATAACTGCAAGTGCTGTTGCTGGCATTTTTAAACTTTCATGAAGATAAAGTGGTACACAAATTTGTGCAATATTAACAAATAATCTTGTTGTCATATAAACACCAGCAACAAGATAAAATTTTTGATCATTAAAAAATGATGATACTGATCTATGATTAATTGTAATTGGACCAGATGTTGAGTGTGGTATTTCTCTGACAAATATATGAAATACACCTGATGATATTATTCCAACAGTTAATCCAATCATAACAACTTGAAAAAATTTATTAGCATCATTTGGACCAATTTGGCTTGTTGATGAAGTGTCACTTGTCAAATGTAATATTGCCCATACAATTATATAAACAAAAACATTTGAAAATACTGTAAATGTATATCTGTAAATTAATATATAAATTAATTGACAATTTAAATAGAGTTAGTATTAAATTGTTTACCTTATTGCTGTTAATTCAGTTCGTTCATGTTCAGTTGGTGTTAAATCTGGTATCAAAGCAAGATGTGATATTTGAACAGATGCCCAACCAATTTGAAATATAATAACAAATGCTGAATAATAAACAAGTTGTGACCATTGACTGGCATCACCACAATGAATACATTTTGAAAATATAAATGGAAATGATAAAACAACACATATTGTTCCTAAAAAAATATAAAATTTATCATTAATTTATACAAATGTATTAGGATAAATGATAAATGATTTATCAATCATAAAGATTAATAATTTTTCATTAAATTACCAGTTAAATGCCATGTTTTTCTTTTTCCATATCTGCACAACCAAAAATCATCAATTCTATCTGATTGTAATCCAACAAATGGTGTTGCAAATGCATCAGCAACTTGTCCAATCAACATCAACATACCAGATAACACTGGATCAAATCCCAAAACAAAATGAAAAAAAACAAGTAAATATGAAAACCACATTGAAGCACAAATGTCATTCAATACATGACCAACTCCATATGAAAATTTTTGTTTTTTTGATAAACGTTGAACAATTTCAGTATAAACATTATCAACATAATTTGGATTACTCTCCATTTTTTATAAACTTTTTATATTTTTCTTAATAAACAATAACAAATATTAAATATAATTTAATTTCACTGGTTTTATATGATCAACAAATTTTCATTGAAATTTAATTAAAAACTGACAATGTGTGACAGCTTAATTTATCTCATGATTTTAATGACACATAATGATAAGAGTCATTAATAAAAAATACATGTAAAAACATATGGTTGATGAGTCACATTGAAATGTCAACGTATGTCATCATAACCTCAAATTTATAACTAAAATAACAAAAAAAAAAATGATAATTATTTTGACAGCAAGTCAGCTAATTAATTAATAAATTTGATGATTATTTTTTATTATTAAATTGAACATTTTTTAGCAAAGATTACGTATAATCAAGTAAATAAATAATATTATTATTTTTTTTTATTTTTTGGAGAGAGAGAGAATGTAAACAATCCATCTGTTGGATGTCAAATGAAATGGAAAGTAAATAATAACAATAACAATAACAAAAACAAAATAATAATAATATTTTTTAATAACTGTAAATGGTATATGATATGATTTTTAATATCTATTTATAGATCCTACGTTTGAAATAATAAATATATCCAATTTTTCATGTAAATTAATTAATTATTATAAAAAAAAAAAGGAAAAAAAAAAGAATCAACGAGAATGTTCTTGAAGCTTCACCGAAATATTCCCGAATTTTCGTTGTTACTGTCATAATTTTATTGATCTTAAAATAAAAAAATAATAATGATAAATTAATTCACATGAAAATTAATTAAATTAAATAATTTAATTTATTAAAAAACAATTATAACAACAATAAAATTTATTTATATTAAATTATTTTAAAAAAGAAAAAAAAATTTTTCAAGATGTTTGTTTTAATTTAATTAATCGATAATTAATTATTTTTAAAAAGACAATAAATAAATAATTTTATTTATTAAATAAATAAAAAGATAAAAAATAAAGCATTGAAATTTTTTATACACCTTTTTAAAGGGGAGAGGACAATGGCTTATTTACGTCTCGCAAATTCGACATCTGGAACGGTCTAGAATTTTCTACATCGAAATAATTAATAAAAAAATAAAAATATTAATAATAAAATGATAGCATAATTGCCAAATAATAGTTAAATATATTTATTAATTATTTCAATGATAATTTAATAAATTTTTTATGTATTTTAATAAGAAATTTCATTTTTTAATATGAGAATTTTCTGGAACTATCTGTTGTTTTCTAGATGCGCACCGGCCGGCGAGAAAGTTGTATAAATACGAGCACCGCGAATGTACCGGCATCAGTCGAATAAAAGCAATCAAAGCATTCACATCGAATTAAATAAAAAAACCAACGCTATTATTTCTAAATAATAATAAAATCATTAAATAATCAATCAATCTTTAAATAATAATAAAAGTGAGATTAAAAAAGTGACCAATTAATTATTAAATTTGTGCCATTAACAAATTGTTTAAAACAAAAAATCAAAAGATTATTTTAATCTTTAAAACAATATCAAGTTCAAGTTAATTTAAAGAAAACAAGTTAATTTATCAAGATGTCTCTCGTACCAATGTTGTTCTCAAACTGGTGGGAAGATTTGGATCATCCTCATCATATTTTTGATCAAGATTTTGGAGTTGGATTGAATCATGATCAGTTGATGACACCACAAATGTTCCATCGTTATGTGGCTCCAACACCAAGAAGACATCATGTCTTGGCTCGTCCAGCTAATTATCTTCGTCCATGGGCTGAACTTCTTCGCAATGCTGAATCAGCAACATCAACAGTCAAACCTGACAAGGACAAGTTCCAAGTTATTCTTGATGTTCAGCAATTTAAGGTAACTTGATTATTTTATAATTAATTAAATTTTTTTTTATTTTTTTAAATTAAATGTTTATCATTTTTTTTGTTAATTATACATTGATATTAATATTTGTTTTTTTATTGTTTTTTTATAGCCTGAAGAGATCAATGTCAAGGTCGTTGACAAATTTGTCACTGTTGAAGCTAAACATGAAGAAAAACAAGATGAACATGGCTGGATTTCACGTCAATTCCAACGTAAATATTTGATTCCAGAACAATGTGATCTTGCTCAAGTTTCTTCATCATTGTCATCAGATGGTGTACTTACAATAACAGCACCAAAAAAAGCTGAACTTGCTGTTGAAAATGAACGAAGCATCAAGATTGAACACACTGGTAAACCAGCCATTCGTGAAGCTGAAAAAAAACAAGAAGCTGTCAAGGACAAGAAGGATGCTCCCCAAAATGGAAAAAAATAAATACTTGATTCAGTATTATATTCTCCATTAAAAAAAAAAACCAATGACTGTCTCTTAGACTTTAATACTACTATTATTATTATAAATGTACTATGTACTTTTTTTTTTTCTTTTGCATTTTTTAATTGAGTGTGATACAACTTTTGAAAAAAAAAAAAAATGTTGTGATTGTAATTATAAGTTACATATAAACTCAATAGTATTTAATAAAAATTAATAATTTTTCTCATATATTAATTTGTTTTTATTTTATTCCTTGATAGTAAAATTTATTTAGAATAATTTTAAATTTATTTTGATAATAAATAATACAATAATTTTAGAGTTAGTCAAAGTAATATTAAATTAATATAAAATTGGTAATTAAATTGAATATTTTTGAGTAACATTAAAAAGATGGTTTCGTTTTTTGATCATCATAAATTACAATGACATTATTTACTCTAATCACCACCTTGACAATTATCAAACTAAGCAAATATAAATGTTGGAATAAATTGTGAAGTATAAGATAAAAATTTAGACAAAATATTCCACAATTGATTTTAATGCTCTACAAAGAACTTGTTGGATTAAAGCTACAATGAATTTTATTATTCTAATTGTAAATTTAATTATCTTGTATATTACTGGTAACAACCAAAATTAATATATAAAAAAATATCAAATGCCAAATTGATTTTAATTGAAATAAAATTTAATTGCAGCAGTAAATGCAGGACCAAGTAAAATTGAAGGAGGAGAATTGTGTAGGATTCAAGACAAACCATCTGTTGTATCAATTCAACGTAATTCATATCACATATGTGGTGGTGCAATCTTGAGTGAAAATCACATTATCACAAGCGCCAGCTGTATAATGCTGGATAATTCAGTTATATTTGGTAATCTTGAAGTTTTTTCTGGTACTGCTGATTTATTAGAACAAGGTTCCAGTCAAGTCAACAGAGTAGAGTTTGTCATTATACATCCACAATATGATGCCAAAAATTTTTGGATAAATGACATTGCCATACTGAGGGTTTGTTGCTGCTATTAAAAATTATTTTAAGTCATTTTTATTTTCTATTATATTTTATTTTTAGTTGGCAAAACCAATGTTTTTAAATTGGAATCGAAAAGAATCATGGTTATCTTCAAGGAATAAAAATGTTAGACAACCAATAGTAATTAGTGGCTGGGGAGGAAGTCTAGAAACATCATATGAACCTTCAAGATATCTTAAAAAAATTGAAGTTCATGAACTATCAAGTCAATTGTGTCTGGCACTTTATGAAAAATATGGTGGTGTTCATGAAAGTCAACGTTGTGCAACATCAATGGATCCAATTAAGGATCATGTTACCATGGTATTTTTTATACAAGTATATATTTGTTTTATAATTTATAAACAACTATTAATTTATTCCAGGGAGATGGTGGCAGTTCATTGATAAAATGTAGAGTTATTGTTGGAATTGTCTCATTGAATTCGTTTAAACTTGATGAGCCAATGATATTTACAGCAGTGAAACCTTACATTGAATGGATTCGACAAATAATGACAACATATTGAGCTATTTTATAATCAACGTTTTACTTGTATGTTATTTTAAAATATCATAAATGAAATTAAGCAAATAAATTCATTGGCTGTTTTGTTTTTTGTTGAAATAAAAAATTTACAATTTTCAGGAATTTAATTCCAGAATCATATGATGTTGCTGGAGTATCATCATATCAAGAAAATAATCTTTTAAATATTTTCAATACCAATTTGTATTTTTTTTTTTATTTAATAAACATCTGATATTGATTTTTATAAAAAATTATTCAAATTTTTTAAACAATAATATTATATTTTTAAATTAAATAACCAACGCTATTATTTCTAAATAATAACAAAGTCATCAATCAATCTCAAATTAAAAATAAAAGTGAGATGAAAAAAGTGACAATTTAATTATTAAATTTGTGCCATTAAAAAATTGTTTAAAAAAAAAAAAGCCAGCACCAGAAAAAGCTAAACTTGCTAGCTAAAACAATTATCAAATGATATTTTTCAAATTAACATTATTTAAAATTAAAAAGATGGTTTTACTATTTGATCATCATAAATTACAATGACATTATTTACTTTAATCACCACCTTGACAATTATCAAACTATATAAGCAAATATAACATTGTGAAGTATAAGATTAAAATTTAGATAAAATATTCCACAATTGATTTTAATATTCTACAAAGAACTTGTTGGATTAAATCTACAATGAATTTTATCATTTTAATTGTAAATTTAATTATATTGTATATTACTGGTAACAACCAAAATTATTATATAAAAAAATATCAAATTCCAAGTTGATTTTAATTGAAAGAAAATTTCTTACAGCAGTAAATGCAGGACCAAGTAAAATTGAAGGAGGAGCATATTGTTCAATTCAAGAAAGACCATCTGTTGTATCAATTCAATGTAATTCATATCACATATGTGGTGGTGGAATCTTGAGTGAAAATCACGTAATCACAAGTGCCAGTTGTATAATGCTGGATAATTCAGTTATATTTGGTAATCTTGAAGTTTTTTCTGGTCATTCTGATTTATTACAACAAAGGACTAGTCAAGTCAATAGAGTACAGCTTGTCATTATACATCCACATTATGATGCCAAAAATTTTTGGATAAATGACATTGCCATACTGAGGGTTTGTTGCTGTTATTAAAAATTTTTTTAACAATCATTTTTATATTTTATTGTACTCATTTTCAGTTGTTAACACCAATTTCATTCGGTTGGAATCGTAAAGAAGTGTGGCTATCTTCAAAGAATAAATATGTTACACGTCCAATAGTTATTAGTGGTTGGGGAGGAAGTCTAGAAACATCATATGAACCTTCAAGATATCTTAGAAAAATTGAAGTTCATGAACTATCAAGCCAATCATGCCTAGAACTTTATAAAGAATATGGTGGTGTTCATGAAAATCAACGTTGTGCAACATCAATAGATCCAATTAAGGATCATGTTACCAGGGTATTTTTTATACAAGTATATATTTGTTTTATAATTTATAAACAATTATTATTAATAATTACAGGGAGACGGTGGCAGTTTATTGATAAGATATAGAATTATTGTTGGAATTGTCTCATTGAAGTCTTATAAACTTGATGAGCCAATGATCTTCACAGTAGTGAATCCTTACATTGAATGGATTCGACAAATAATGACAATACATTGAGCTATTTTATAATCAACGTTTTACTTGTATGTTATTTTAAAATATCATAAATAAAATTAAGCAAACAAATTCATTGGCTGTTTTGTTTTTCATTGAAATAAAAAAATTACAATTTTCAAGTATTTAATTCTAGAATCATGTGATGTTGCTGAAGTATCATCATCATCATCAAAAAAAGAATGTTTTAAATATTTTTAATACCAATTTGTATTTTTTTTTTATTTAATAAACATCAGATATTTATTTTTATGAATAATTATTCAAATTTTTTAGACAATAATTTTATATTTTTAAATTAAATAAAATTAACACTCGTTGACTTTTTAGATTACTCAATCAAGTCAAGATTCAAGTGTCTCTTTTTCCTGCTCTTTTTCCATTGCTCAATCACACACATATATTAAACATTTATTTGTGTGTGTGTATGTTTACATTTGTGTATAATTTCGTGTGTGTGTGTGAACAGTCAGACAGAAAATGGCGGCAGACATATGGACAGGTGAGGAGTAACCAGGCTGAAGTAAAAAAATATATAAAAAACACCATCTAAACGTTAAAATAAATTAAGTCCTGATGTGACATTGATCATAACTAAATACTAAATTAGTTTTAATAATTTATAAATAAATTAACAATTTATTTTTTTATTAAGTATGATGATGAATAAAGTAAACAAGAACAAAGGTAAGTTTATTGTTATTTAAAAATAACTATTTTTTTTTTTAAATTACATATATGTAAACAAGAAAAATAAATGCGTAATTACATAAACAATTTAAAAGCCAACAAAATTGTTAAATTAATATTATCAACAAATTAAAAAGANGTGTTTTTTTTTTTTTTTATTGATGGGTAGGTGTAAAAAAACCGTTGCATATGTTGTATTAAAAAAAAATATTATTGTTAATTTTTTATCTAAATTTATTGTTTTTAATTGTGATGATTTTATCAATACGCAATAGCCGGATACAGTAGTGTCGTCACTGTCGTTATTTATTTTATTTTTTTTAAATACACATATATATGTTGTTAATGTTAAATGACTCAAACATGTGTCTATCTTTATTTTTTTATGTTTGTTTTTTTTTTTATCATTGAAAATAGGTAGAAAATAAAGTCAGTTGTGTGTGTAAGTTTGTGACGTTTGGTACTTGCCAGTGTCAGGCTAAATAATTGACGTACATATAAATTTTTTCAACTATTAAAAAAAAAAATATTGCTGGTATATAATATAGTTTATAATAATTATATTTTTAAATATAATTAATTAATTAATTTAATTGTTTTTTAGATATGCCAATTCCAACGAGAAGTGCTCCAAAACCACCAGGAAAAATTAGTCAAAATTTTGATTGGACAAATAAGTAAGTTTAAAATGAAAATAATTAAATTAATTTCAAGACAATAGAGTAATTTAATTGGCTATTTTTTTTAGTGATCCATTTGGACCATTGACGTTTGAACCACAAGTACAAAAAAAAATACCACCACCAAGACCACCACCTCCACGTTTTAAACAAAATGTACAATTAAATAATAGTAAAATTCAAAAACCAACAAGACCAACAGAATTATTGGGAAGTTTATTTGGTATTACAACAACAAAAAAACAACAACAACAACAAACTCATCAAGTTTTATATGATCAACGTTCATCAACAAATAATTTAAATAGTGCAAATGGTTTATTGATTGATCTAAGTCCACCAGGTTCACCAACATTTACAACACGTTCAAGTGATGGTGTAAGTGTTGATAGTTTTGGTAGTGATGGTAATTCAAATCCATCATTATTTACAAATAGTAGTAGTGGTAATACATCACAAAATGAAAGTGCCTTTGATGATGATTTTGATTTTTTTAAAAATATTAATAAAAATAAAAATACAATTCAAAATGATCCATGGAAATTAAAAGATAATAATGGATGGAATCAAACGTCATTTGATCAATTTGATAAATTAAAAAATTCATCAATAAATAATAATAAATTTAACGATAATAGTGTTAAACAAATTGGTGATTCTAAATTTTTTACAAATAATGATACAACTAAAATTCATACAATGCCAACAATTATCAGAGCAAAACCAGCAAAGCCACCATTACCAAAAATATTAACAACAAGTTTAGCACCAAAAGTTACAAATTTACAATTTAATTCTGATAATAATGCTTGGAAAACAACAACAGCATCATCATCATCAACAACAAAAACAACAACATCATTATTTAATTATATTGATGATGATATTAATGAAGATGATTATTCACCACCAATGCCATCAATACCACCTCCAGCACCGCCTACTCATTATCTTGCTGAATCAAATTACAATACATTTGATAAACAACAACCACATGGTATTGCACTTTATGATTTTTCAGCAAGTCAAATTGGTGATTTATCATTAAAAAAAGGTGATAAAGTTATGATTAAAAAATTTGTAAATAACGAATGGTTAGAAGGACAAGTTGGAAATTCTTGTGGAATATTTCCAGCTAATTTTATTGATATTATTGTACCGTTACGTGATGATTCAATTAATATTGTTAATGCTCTTTATCCATTTAAAGGAGAAACTTGGGAAGATTTAACTTTTGAGGTAAATTAATTAATTTTTTGTTCATTTTAATAATCTACACATGAAATTACATGATTAATCATTTTAATATTATTTTAGGAAGGAGCTCAAATTAAAGTTTTATCAAGAATATCTGATGACTGGCTGTATGGTGAATATAAAAATACAAAGGGACAATTTCCCTCAAATTATGTTGATAAAATTCCACAAAATTTACCACAATATTCACGTAATTGATATTAAAAACTAAAAAAAAATTAAACTCACATATTGAAGTACTTGAAAATCAACTGATTCATCATTAAATAAGGATATTTTAATATATTTTTCATAAATAATAATAAAGCATAAAAATTAAAAATTAAATATATACTTGAAGAAAAAAAGATAAAAAAAAAAATACTCGTAAATGTGAAAATTTTATTGTTATAAATGTTTATTTATTATTATTTTATTTAATAGCAATATTTTGCATAATTGTATACACTATTACCATTTGTTTAATTATTGACAAATAAAATAAGGCCTCGTGGTGAAAACTGCCCAATAAAAAAAAAATTTGATAATCGTATTTACACAATTGCTAGCTTTAATTTATAAATAAAATAAAAAATATAGTCATACAGCAATTATAAAAAAAATAATACAAATTAATTGGGTCGTCTTTTAAATTTTATTTTTATTTTTTAAAATATTAATTTTAAAAATTATTTACACTCTTTTTTTGTGCTGTGAAATTGTTTTTTTTTTTCCATCATCAAAATTATTAATTAAATATTAATGTTTAATTATTATTATTATTATTATTTTAAATAAAATGTAAATATATGTTTAAGGTACAATGCTGAATATTCGAGATGGTAGTATATTATTATTATTATTATTAGAACGTTTGTACGTTTTTCGAGGTAAACAAGAAAAAAAAAAAAAATTGAAAAAAATTTAGTTTACATACGTGTCTTTACAGAGGTTTTTTTAATGACTCATGTAACAAGTATTAATGATATATATTTTGATATATTCAGTGTTGAAAATAAAATATAAACAGCTGAATTTTTAAAATAAAAAAACAATTTAAAATAACATATTTTTGTCAGTTGAATTGTTGCTGGATATATAATTTTCCCTGCTATTTTTCTTGCATTAAAAAAAAATATGTATTATTTAAATAAATGACTTGATGATAATTTAAATATTTCCATCATAATCTAGTAATTAAAAATTTAATTGTTTCTTATTTCTTTCGTTGAGTATTTTTATTTTTATTTTGGCAATTTCGAATTTGATTAAAATTATTTTGTATTTTTTTTTTTTGAATCATTTGGAAATAGTTTTAATGTAGATTGAACAAATACTTAAATAAATTAATAATTATTTAATAATTATTAATCATAAAATATTAAAAATTAATTAATTTTATTATTTAAAAAAATTATTAGTTTATATAAAGTATTTCTACATAATGTTAGTTTTTATTTTAACAATTTTTTACTTCTCTTTACCTATAATAAACAGAAGTAAAAAAATTGTTAAAATCAAAAATTTCGAAATCGTGTTATTGACATTATGTCTATAACACGATCTCGAAATTTTTTACCAGTTAAATAGTATAGAAAAAAATTGATAGCAAAGTTCCAATGATAGATGTGAAAACATAATCCTCTACACCATTTTAGCAGCATTTTTTCTTGCAACCTTCAAAAACAAATAATTAAACGATTAGCAAAAATTCTTTTTTATATAAATTTTTTATCATTTCATTACCATTTAATATACAAATCATTATCTGTTGGATTTGTCGATGGTGATTTAGTTAGTACAACATCCCAATAGAGTTCCAAAGTTTCGATAAAACCAATTGGCAAAAGTAGGATTAAATAAACAATTGAAACTGCTAGTAATGTTCTGCTAGTTCGACTTGATGAAAATGTATTATTTTTATGAGTACCTGATGATAAATTAAATATTTTCCATTGATTTCAAATTCATTTAAATGCCTCAGTAAAAATATTTCTCCGGCATTCTCCGGCACTTGTTTCATGCCAGAAAAATTTTTCTGTCGGAGAAATATTTACACCATTATTTATTTATTTATCAATAATACTTACAAGTCATTTGTGTACGTATCAATTCAGATTTTTTCATATGAATAATAAGTAAAACATTACCAATAAAAATAAATACTGATGGTAACCAACTTGAAAATGCAATATAAATATACATTGTGCTTCCCCATGGTGTTGCAACTTTTTGACATGTTTTATATTCAAATACACTATCTGATTCATATCCTACAATAATATAAATTTAAAAAAATCAAAATAAATTAGATTTTAAATATTTAAAAAGTCAATATTTACCTCCAGAAAATAGTTTTGTAAGTGAAACAAGAAAACTAATACAAGTCAATCCAATAATAGTAACAGTTGCATTACGATTATGATTTTTACTAATTGATTTTAATGGAAATATAATTGCAACAACTCTAGTCCATGTCAATGATACAACAAGATTTGTTGATGTTATTTGAAAAAATTCCATGAAAATTGAATTTAAACCACATAAAAAACGACTATTCTAAAAATAATAATAATTTTTTTAGTTTATAATTTATCATATAGAAATAATTATTTATAAATATTATTTGGTATAATTACCATGTAAAGAGTATTGATATTAGCTGAGTAATGTCTTGCAATACCAACTGCATAATTAAATAATGCTCCATTGTCAGAAATAGCTAGTGCACGAAGGTACAATGATAATCCAGAATCACAAAGTATAACTGTACTTAACATGCTAAATGATACGACGTTTAATATTACACCTAAATATATATATAAATATATTTTTTAAAAATAAATTATAATGTTCTTAAATTAAATAATTAAATATATATTTACCAAAAATTATAATAAATGGTGTTACATTTAACAATAGAAATCTTACTAAATTTACAAATGGCTGTATTTGAAGTAAATAAATTCTTGCTTGACATGGCCATTCTTCAAAATCTACTGAACAAATTCCAAGTCTACAAAATTCTTCAAAATCAACTGAACAATTAACTGCCATACGTAAAAATTTTTATACATAAAATCATAAAATTTTATTATTTAATTTAAAAAATAATAAATTTTTAATTTTTAAACTTTTATTATCAGCCTATGAAAGACAACTAAGACACTGGTCAAAACACCTGTCTTCAATTACCATAGCATGGAATTTATTATTCTTGACAAATAAAAAAAAAAAAAAAATTAAAAATTCATAATGAACAAGCAAGAGATCATAAAGCTGTCTTGAAAAATAAATAAAGAGAAAAAAGAAAAAAAAAAAAAATCTCAATCGCTTCGAGATGATCAGTGGCTTCCGTCTTGTAATTTTTATTTAATCGTATATTGAACTCGATGTTCTAGAAATTTTTTAATAACAATATAATAACAATGATAAAAAAGAAATTTAAATTAAAGAAAAAAAAAAAATACTTGGAGGATTAATTAAAGGTGTTATTTTCCAATCCAAGTTGTTTTTATTTTAAATGGAAAAAAAAAAAAATTAATGTCAATTTATTTTAATATCTGGATTAAGCTGTAAAATTAATTTTTAAATAATTTATTAAAACTGTTTTGTTTTACCATTTTGATCTTATTTTTATTTATTTAATTTTACTTTTTTTTTTTTCATGTGGTTGAGTACAAACTAATTCAACAAAACACATCCCCAACAAAATTCTATTTTTAATTTTTTTCGAATTTTCTCTTTAATTTGTTACTTAAATTATTATTTTTTTTTTGTACAATAAAAATATCGTGACATACTTTTGCGTGTCTGATTTTATTTTCGCAAAGGCAACAAAGGTTTTTCTTTTTTTTTTTTACATAAATTATTTCATAAAAACTGGAGTAGCTTTTATATTTTTAAAATTCATAAGTAGCATTGTTTGATGTCATACTAAATAAAAAGCACAAAATTATTTATCTAAAAATAATATTATCAAGCGTTTTATTGAATTTTTAATTCTAGTCTTTATTCTCATCACCAACCACTAAATATGTAGCAAGTGTTAATGTTATTATTATTTTATTTTTCATCAAATCATCACCAAAAAAAAAAAAACATCAAATTAAATTTTTAAAATGAAAAAAAAATAATAAAAACAGTCAAGATTACTACAACCACATTTTTCATAAGTAGCTTGAACAATTGTGATGAGTTTTATTTAAATTTACTCTACCTAATTTTATTTTTTCTATATTTAAATTAATGGCTCGTTACATGGCATTACTCTAGCTTTCTAGTCTAAAAAAAAATAATTATAAAATGAATTTAAACTGCTAATAGTAACTACCAATTATGACTGATTGCATGTTAAATGTTTTTTGAGTTCAATATAATAATCTAGGCCATGAAAAATATATAACAATAACTTAGTATAAAAGATTACATATTTTCTTTTATATTATTTATTTATTTATTCTTCAACTAAAAAAAAAAAAACAAATATTAATATTATCATTAGATTATTATGTGATATATCTATATTTACAAAAATATCGACTTTAATTATTACCCATTTGTATTATTTAAATCACTATTATTTGTTGTTTAAAATATCTTAGAATTATTTATATTATTTTCATCATTATTACTATTTTTTTATGGACGTTATTTTTTTTTCATTTCAATCGGGTCTGTATATTGGAATTTTCGGGATAAATTCAATTAACAATACCTGAAAATTAATTTTAATAATTAGTTAATTAATTTATTGCAAAAATAAAATATATAATTAATTGTTCTTACATATTCCATCATGGAAGAACTATCACATCTTTGTTTGGCTAATCTCCAGTGTAATCCAAGTTTGTGATACAATCGACTATTTTCCCATTCCATTAATTTGTTAAGTGAATGTTGTGTCTATTTTAAAATAATAAATAAAAATTAATTATTAATTTAATATACTTAATTATTAATATGATAATGATTAATATGAATTATTTATTACTCTTTTACTGAGACAAATTACTGGCCATAAACTTATACCAAGTGTGCAACAACAACAAAAACATCCACAAAATAGCCATTTGACATTGACTGGTAGTGTTTTTTTAAGGACACCATTGACACGCATAACAGTTGCCTTGAATTCTTCTGGTGCAACACGTGATACAAGACCATTTGGAAAATCAGACTCAAACCGGTTACTCAGTCCAAAACTGTTGATAAAAATAGAATTTTATTTTTATTAATTTATTATAATTATTATTGTTAAATTAAATTAAAAGTTAAATTAAATTTTATTATTGATCTTGAAGATTTTTATAATACTCAATGACTAGTTAATAAAATATAATTTAATGTTTTTTTTTTTAGCTACTTACACTGTCATGTTACCAGCACCACGAACAATAATTGGATCTGGTACAAATATAATTTGATTATCTTCATTATTTTGTTCATTAATTTCTTCTTCTTCATAAATTGCATCAAAATCAGCCATTGTAATTTCACTTGCTCTTTTTATTATTTGTTCAGATAATAAATGTAAATTTGTTTTTATTAATAATTTTTTATATTTGTTTAGATTGCTCCAACATTATTATTATTGATTAAACAAATTCACTGATGTTAATTAAATAATTAAAATTTAAAAATAAATAAACATTAATGTGTATTTTTTTTTCAAAGACAAAGAATGAATTATTGCAGTAATTATATTGTAATAACAACAACGAAAAATCAACAACTGGTCATCATTTTAAACAGCTGATTCAGCACTGCTGCTATGATTTTTCTAGTTTTTATTTATTTAATTATTTATTTATAGAAAATCTATTGCTATCTTGCTTGTATATTATTATAATTACATGTCTCTTTTTTTTCAATGCAATTTGCACAAAGAGAAGAGAGAGAGAGCTCGATTGTCTAGCAATCGAAATAGTCGTAATCATAGAGACTCTAGGCTAGAAAAAAGATGGCTGTCATGATCTATTTATGCCCCCTGTCGGTCATTTTCATACAATCTTGTCGTCGTCGTTGTTGTGCTCGTGCTTGTGTGGGCTTTATATTCATTAAATGGAGTTAAATGTTGTGCGTTTTAATATAAAAAAATATTAATAATCAAGTTACTCTTACTCTCTCTCCAAAATAAAAAAAAAAACCAAACAACAATTTTAGTAATGTGAATTATCTAATTGTAAGTAAATTTAACAATATAATCAATCCACTTAATTAGTAATATTTAAATAAATTATTTTAAACCAAAAAAAAAAATAACAAAATTTAAGTTGCAAATTTTTTTGTAAGGTATACCTATATATTTTTTTTTTTTTTTAACATCCCCGGCTTCCATTATAATTTTAAATGATAAACATTTATTATTAATTTAACAAAATTAATTTTTATTTATACTTTTTAGTAGCTCAAAACAAAATTTAATTTTAATTATAATATTAATGGATAATTTACAATGTTGTAATAATAAATAATAGTCAAGATAACTTGTACTTATGTCATGATAAAAAAAAAGCATAAATATTTTTGAGGTTAAGAATTGTCCAAACTAGCTTATCAGTTGGTTAAAAAATTACACAATATTTTGTAATAGGTATATATATTTGAATTTTGTAGATAAATTAATTTATAATGTCGGTTCATTATAAATTTAAATCTGAGAAACAATTTGCAACAGTATCATTTGATGGTGTTCATATATCTGTTGCTGATTTAAAAAAGGAAATATCACATCAAAAAAATTTTGGTAAATGTGAATTTGGTCTGTTGATTAAAAATGCACAAACTGATGAAGGTACGTTAAACTAAACTAGTAGTAGTTTTATTGCTTAAAAATATAAATAATAAATTGTAATTTAATTTTTTCATAATACAGAATATAATAATGACAATGCACTGATTGCAAAAAATACAAGTGTTATTGTTAGTCGTGTACCATTAACTATACAACAAAAAAGATCATGGGATAGAAATGAATCACAACAATTTGTACATTCACGTGATGAATCAAGTACAAGTCATCCAGTTGATTTATCAAGAATTGATGGTTCAGAAAATGATAAAATAAATGCAATGATGACACAATCATCACATGATTATAATCCATCAAATTATCAAAAATTACGTGGTGGTAATCAAACTGGTGAAGTACCACCATCATATCGTTGTCATAAATGTCATCAACAAGGACATTGGATTAAAAATTGTCCATTAACATTAAATCAAGAATCAATTGAAATTAAAAAAAGTACTGGTATACCAAGAAGTTTTATGATACCAGTTGAAGGACCAAGAGCACCTGGTGCAATGATAACACCAACTGGACATTATGCTGTACCGGCAATTGATCATCAAGCATATAAAGAAGGAAAAAAAGAACGTCCACCATTTTCATCTGATCCAGAACCAATTATTAAAAAACCAGAAATACCAGATGATTTAACATGCAATTATTGTAAAGATTTATTAACTGATGCTGTATTAATACCATGTTGTGCTGGTGCATTTTGTGATTTATGTATACGTACACATTTAGTTGATTCGGAAATTAATGAATGTCCAGTTTGTAATGAAAGAGAAATATCACCTGGTGGATTAATACCATCACGTTTTCTTCGTAATAGTGTTATGAGATTTATCAATGAAACTGGATATGCTAGACGACAAATTTATCCTCCATCACAAAAAAATAAAGATGAATCAATTGACATTGAAAGCACAACTGAGACAGCAACTTTTGTTGTACCACAAGTACCAAATGAAGTTGTTGAAATTGATTCTACTGTTAAAGCTGAAGAAACAATACCCAACAAAATTTCAACAACAGGTAAAATATAATTTTAGATTCATGCTTCTTTTAATTATGTTTAAAAATAAATTTTAATAGTATTTTTTTAATAATTCTAATGATTCTTATAAACGCATGCGCAATTTAAAAATTTACTAATGTTAAAAAATGTCTAACCTACTGTTTTATTTTATTTATTTTGCAATCAAGTAAGAGTTTATGATTTTTTTTTTTTTTTCACATGACTATGATGATAATTGTACATGTGTTAATTATAACATGTTTAATATTTTTATTATTATTATTATTATTACAGTTGAAGAAGAGACAAAATTGGTTGATCCAGTTGTACCAAATGAAGCTAGTGAACCAGTACAAGCAGTTATTGAAGAAGGACATGAAGTAATAATACCACCTGGTACTGAAGAGCCATTATTGCCAAAAATTAAAATTACATCTGAAAAAGAAATAACCAATTCTGATACAATTATAACTAAAAAAGATGACTATGAAGAAACATTTGAGGATGATAGAAGACCAAGAGAACGTCCAAGAGTATTTAATAAAGATCCTCAACGTGATAGGTTTGTTTTTGTTTATTTATTTATTTAATATACTTGATGGTTTTTATTAAAATTATTAAATGATTAATTATTGAAATTTTTTGTATTCAACAGAGGTTCAGAGAGAATTGTTGGTACATATAGACTGATAAATAGAAGAAGATCATCATCACCAAGACAACGTAATGAATATCCAAGTCAACATGGACATTTACACATGATGAATCAAACAAAAGAATATCAAAATATGCCACCAGGTAATTCACAAAGATATCCACCAAATATGCATTATGAATCAGATATACGTAGATCTGGAGAACGTCCTGGTACACCAACTGTAAGTACATGCTATTTAAATACCAAATATGTTTATAATATTTTTAAATAAATGTTTAATTTATTTATTTTATTTATTAATTAGATTGATGAGCCACATTTGCATCCACAAAGCCAAGGTAATCAATCAAATATGATACCATATCCACCAGGCGAAGAAAGAATTTCCCAATCTCAACAACAACAGCAACAACAGCAACAGCAACAACAACAAGGTGGTTATAATCAACCACCACCGTCAATGCCACCACATGGAAATCCATTATTACCAGATCCATATGCAATGAATCATGGTCATAGAATGCCAATGTATCCTCATCAACAGGGACCACATTATGGTCCACCAAGATATGATCGTCCACCTTATCAACAACCTGGATATAGACCTTCACAGCCACGAGGTAGTTACAATGGTCCACCAAGACCAATGAGAGGAATGCATCATCGTAAGTTGATTATTTATTACTATAATATAATTTACTATTTAAAACAATTAATAATAAATAATTTAATATATTTATTTTTAATTTTATTTTAGTTGGATATCGTGGTGTTCAACAACCACCCATGGGAATTCCTCGTAATATTCATAATGGAAATCCAACTGGGTAAATAAATTTATAATTTTTAAATTGTCATAATTATATTAATTATATTTGATTAATTAATTTATTGTTTTTTTTAAATAATTTATTAACAGTGTTATTGATGATCCTTTGGAGGCATTTGAAAGAATGTTACGTGAAAAAGATGAACGTGATCGTAGATTGGGTAAACATCGTAGACGTTCAAGAACACGTTCAAGATCAAGAAGTTATAGTAGATCAAGATCACGTTCATTTGGACGTAGATCACCACGATTAAGTCGTTCACGTAGTCCACCACCAAAAAGACGTGGTTCAAGATCACCATTACCATCAAGACGTAGTAGAACACCTAAAAGACGATCATCACGTGATGGTAGCAGAAGTTTTTCAATTAGCAGGTATATATTTTATATATAAATTATAACAATTATTATTTTTAAATCACATATTATTTATCAATTGATAATGTGATTTAATAATTTATCTAACATAAATGACAGATCGAGATCTTATTCACGCAGTCAATCACCACCCAGAGGCGCAATCTCAAGGGATCGTGATAGAGAACGTGAACGCGATCGTGAACGGGATTTACCTCCGAGATATCGATCCCCAGTTAGATCACCACCAAGGCAAATAAATTTTTTTTACAAGCTTTTCCTTGTTATTGATCAATTTTTAATAGTAGAAAGCTAGAAGTAGTTGTGTAGTAGTTGTAGTAATTCTAGTAGCAATTGTAGAAATATTAGTTACAGTAGAAAAAAAAAAAAAATCTATTTTCCTAGCATAATTTAAAACTTTCAAGTAAAAGAAAAAAAGAAAACAGAACAAATTAATAAACAAATATTTGTAATTTTTTATTTTATAGATTTCAAAGAGATCGTGAGAGAGAACGTGATCGTCCAAGATCACGTGAACCACGTGAAGGTTACAGTACAAATTATTATTCTGAATCAAAAGATTATAGTTATCGTGAACGTGAACGTGATGGTACATCAACAAGAGAACGTACTAGTTCACGTTATCCACCACGTAATCAAACATCACAACACAGTACAATACCATCATTGATGTCATCACATCCACCACCACCATTAATGTCATTGGGATCACAATCAACAACAACACCAACAACAACAACAACAACATCACCATTAACACAAGTACCATCAGCATCATCTTCATCATCAACAGCACCACTACTACCAACAGCAGCAGTAGCTGCAGCATCAGTTGTTCCAGCTGTACCGGAAAGGAAAGACTATTATGATTCCTACAACAGGTATTTTCGCATCAATTGTCATTATTTGATTCGTGTCCTTATAGCGCGTGTACTACTCTATTATTATTATATTGATAAAACAATTTTACTTTACTCTTTAAATATTTTTTTTTCTTTATTCAATAGTATTATTATTATTATTATGTAGAAAAAATTTTAATTTCATTATTTTTTTTAAATTATTTAATTAGTTGATGATTTTTTTTTTTTTTTTTATTTTATTTCTTTTTTATGTTAACTTTAGTATTGAAAAAAAAAAAAAAATATTTATATTTATATATTTATATTGTCGTTATTGAGTGTAAAAAAAAAAATTCATAAAATTATTTATTATTTTATTTATTTATCAATTTATTTATCGGTTATCTTCTACGGTCTTAGTTTTTAGAGAAAAAAAAAAAACAAATGTGATATTTTGATTAATTTTTATACTTTTTTTTTTTTTTTATAAATATAGTTATATTATTGTTATAATTTATTTACGTTAAATGGCATAAAATAATTTTTAATTTAAGTAAAAAAATTGAAAAACAAAAAAAAAAGAAAACAAAGCGTGTTTTTTCAACAAAATAAACGAAAAATCAAATATTTATTTAGTTTAATTAATAACTAAAGTGAAAAATTAATTTTGTCGTTAGTGAATATATATGATTTTTTTTTATTATGGGAGTGTGTGTGTGTGATGATTGTTGTGTAAATTAAGGTACGATTGAGATAAAATAAAAAAAAAAAAAAAGAGCAAAGAAATCCAAAGCAATATATTTTTGTAAATATAATTACGATTGTTTAAAAAATAAGTAAGATCTTAATTTTCTGCTATGAAAAAGACAAATGTGATGTTAGAAAATTAATTCCCTTCGTACGCGTTTAGTCGTTTTTTTTTTTCTTACAAATTTTTTTTATTTAAAAATAAATAAATAAGGAAATGAAATGAAAAAAAATAAAAACCAATTTAGATCATTTTTTTGTAAAAATATTACCGTAATTTACGTTGATATTTGATTTAAAAAAAAACCATAATGTTGTACCTGAAAAAAAAAAAAAAAAAATGTGTGTGATAAATGTAATAATAAAGAAACGAAAAAGAGTTTTTTTAAAAACAAAAATTTACACTGTGAGTCAAGAGGACAAGTCATACGAGATAAATATTATCGAGCAGAATCATCAGCATGTGATACTTGAAGCAAGGATCCAATTCAACATGTGCAACGCATCAACTTGGTTCTTGATTCAGGTGAATTCAGGACCAAATCAACATTTATCACATTTATTATCATAATTTCATTAAATTCAATCATTTTTATAATTCAAAAATCAAATAAAAAAGGAAAAACGGTGTTATAAATGTTGATTTAACGAATTTATATTTTTACTAATGAAATTTATTTTGTTTTTCATTATAAAAGTAATAAAAAACAAGACAAATTTTATGGACTGTTTTTTTTTTTTTTTTTTCTTTTAACTAATTAAAATTAAAAGTTTATTATTTTTTGCAGATGCTGCATCACTGCGTCTTTAACAAATTGACATTTTTTTTTTTCAGCATTCAATGGTGAAATTTACAAGACATATAGTTTTTTTTTTAAATTTATTTTTCTACTAAAAAAACATGCATATTTAATTAATAAAAAAATGAGACAATTTGAATGAAAGTATAGTAGAATAAATTTCGAAATATAACCGGAGGAAATGGTAAAAGAAAAGAAAAAAGACTTAGTTTTTCTGGTTTGAAAAAAAAAAATATTGGAATGAATGATTAACGTATGAATAGCCTGTTGAATGATTAGAAAAAATGATAAATTAGTAAACAAATAAGAAAGCGTAAATAGATAAATAAACAAAAAAAAAATATATATATATATATATGAAAATAATTAACATGTTTTTCTTTTTGTTTATGAATTATGTTAGCAGATATTCTGGTCCACCTGGTCAACAGCAAAGATTTAGCAGTCCAACACGTGGTGATTATCAAAAACGTTTTGATGATGTAGCACCACCAGGAACAGAGGGTTACTATGACGTGCCACCACCTGGTGTTGATCATCCAGAAAGATTATTAAGAGACGAACGTGAAAGACCAAGACCAATTAAAGATCAAGAAGATAGAGATCACAAAGATACTGATGATGATCGTCCATCTCGAGATGATAGGCAAGTTTTTTTCATTCAGTTTTTTAATTATAAATATAATCATGGTTTAATTGATTGTTTAATTTTGTTTAATTTATAATTTTTATAGACCTCGTGAACGTGATACAAGAGACAGAGAGGATCGTGATAGACGTGATAGAGATCGTGAACGTGAAAAAGATGACAGACCATTACATCAAAAAGAAAAAGATGAACGTGATAGACGTGATACAAAAGATAAAGAACATGATCGATATATACGTCGTGATGATGATCGTACATCTGATAAAAGAGATTATGATAAAGATAAAGATAAATATCGTGATGATAGAGAACGTGGTGAACGTGATCGTTATAGAAATGATGATAAAATACGTATACGTGATAGAAAAGATCGTACAGAACGTGATTTTGATGATAAAGAACGTGATAGACATGATAGACATTCTGATGATAGAAAAAAGAATAAAAAAAGTTCAAGTCCACATCCACAAAAAACACGTAATGATACTAGAGATATATCACCAGAAAAGAAAAAAGAAAAAAAATTAAAAGATAAAAAAAAGAAAAAAGATAGTGTTGATGAAAAATTAGAAAAAAAGAAAAAGAAAAAGAAGGAAAAAAAATCATTAAAAGAAGCTATTGCTAAAAATGAATTATCAAAATATCAATCATCATTACAGTCATCTGATAATACATCATTAGATAAAATTGATGATAAATTATTATCATCAAATGACATTAAACATGAAAATAATGATAATAAAATAAATACTGGTGATGTATCAACATCACATGATGAATCATTTGATATTAGTGATCAAAATAATTCACTTGTTGAAACAAAAATTAAAAATGATGATAAAACAATTGTAACAATGATGAATCCAGAACCACCAGAACAAACAGATAATAATAATGATGATTTTTGTTTAAATCCACCAAATCCAAATTTTAAACCAATACCTGAAGTTAAAAATGACAATGTTAAACCAACAATTGATAGTCTTTATGAGGGATTAGATGATATTGAAATAAATACTGTTATTACTGAAAAATATGCAATAATACCTGATGAAGAATTAACAAATGTTGAAAAATATAATACTGATGATGATACTACAAAAAGAATTGATGATGAAGATGACGAAGATGATGATGATGATAAATCAATTGTTACAACAACAGCAGCAGCAATAACAACTACAACAACTGAACCATTAACATCAACACCAACTAGAACAACAACAACACCTGAAAGAAATATAACAACATCAACAATAAAAACAACAACAAAAGATGAATTTTTAGCGCCAATGCCAGAATTATCAAAATGGGAAAGAGATGATGAACGTGATGAACCAGATGAACCAGAATCTGATACAGCTGAAGAATTTATAAAGCTAGATGTATCAATAACATCACCACAACATACAGATATTAATAATGATGAATTACAATCAACAAAATTAGTAACATCTGAAGTATTAAAACGTGCTGAAAATGCAATATTTCAAAAAGCAATAAATGCAATAAGACCAATTGAAATTAAAAAAATAAGTGAAAGTAGAAAAATATTATATCAAAATCCTGAACCAAAGAATATCATTGATACAAATACTGATTTAAATCGTTCATCAAGTGATAGAAAAAGTGTTAATGTTACAATAAATATTGGTAAAAATGAAAGAAATGTTGAAATAACAGAGCCATTATTAAAAAAATCAAAATTAGATAGATCTAATTATCGTAGTAGCAATGATTTATTATTACATTCACCAACAAGATTATCAGCAAAAGAAAGACTTGGTGATAAAATTGATGATGATAATGGTGGTGGTGGTAATAAAGATGATTCAAAAACATTATATTATGATAAAGATTTAAATAAATCAGATAATAATTTGCTTGTTCGTTCAAGATCACCAAAATTAAATAAAAAACAATCACCAATTATTGATACAATAACAAGACATACAACATCTGAAAGAAAAGTATATCTTGATGATAAAAAACGTGATAAAAATGAACGTCAACGTGAACATCGTGGTCATCATTCAGCTGATAATAAACATGATTTAAAAGATACATTTGTTAAACGTGAAAAAAATGATAGTAGAGATGATTCAAGATCAAATAAAAATCAAACAGAAAGCATACGTGTTGATAGAGTTGAAAAAGAAAGACGTGGTAAATCACCAGTATATGTTAAACATAATACTGTTAAACGTAAAATTGGTGGTGGTGATGATGATGATGATGATGATGTTGTTGTTGATAAAAAGAAAGATAGTAAAAAAAATCGTGATGATAAAAAACGTAAAAGATCACACAGAAGTAATAGTAGAAGTAAATCAAAAGATTGTAAACGTAAAAAAGAAAAAAAACATAAAGATAATAAAAAACAAAAACATAATAAAGAACATTCATCATCAATGCAACGTGAAAAATTAATAGTTGATGATAAATCAACAATTGATGAAAAAAATAAAAATCAAGAAAATGATGATAATATTGTTGGTAAAAAAACAAATCGTAAAAATCCAAGATTAATATCTGATCGTAAAAAAAGTGCATTGGATGAAGCTAGTTTTGAGCCAGATTATTCAGCATCTGAAACAGCAACTGATGATAATAATGATGATAATACAATAAATATTAAAAAACAAAAAAATATTGATGATTTATCAACAATTGATAGTGTTAAAGATAAAATAATTGATAGTAAAATTATTAATAAAAAAAGAATTAAATCAACAAGTTCTGATGATGATGATGAAGATTCAAGTACAACATTATCATCATCAAGTGAATCAGATGATTCATCATACAGAAAAAGAAAAAAAAAACATAAAAAACATAAAAAACGTAAAACAACTAGAAAAGATAGTTCTAGTGATAGTGATTCATATTCTGATTCAAGTGAATCAAGTTCTGATGATGAAAAACATAAAAAAAAATCTAAAAAATCTAAAAGTAAAAGTAAACAATCCAAGAAAAAGAAAAAGTCAAAACACAAATGACGTCGTTAATTTTTTTTTAATTGTAAAATTTCGCCATTTATTATATATTTTTTTTTTTTTTTTTT